>BQNB010015551.1:0-69145 GCA_026074375.1 Tanacetum coccineum
ATTATGTCATGCACTTATAATTTCAACAAAAATACCCTCAAGATTGACAAAATGACAAATTTGTAGATAATTCTTCACGTGTTTGTTAGGATATTACGAATGAAGCTGAATTCCGGTAATCCTTAAGGCTTGGAATAGATTACACGTCGAGAGTACAAAGGGCGAAAAAGCGTCACCATGATAAAACGATAAACGAGAAAATAAAATAAAATAAAATATAGAGAACAAAAACTACAATGAAGCTTAAGATTTGACGATCTTATGAAGTTGTTGGATTATGTTCACGTAAAAATAATATATCTCCGGGAATTTATTTGAGCCCACAGGGACGCGCGCGTTAATACATAAAACAATTAATAATAAATATATTAAACGTAATATATTTAAGTGATAAAGTTTAACGAGCGTTAAATGTTAATAAATATTTAATGAGAGTTATATTAGTCGTTAATAGTTAAAAGAATGACTAATATGCAATTATGGAGAAAAGGAAAGTATGAGAATTATTTCTTTTTTCCTTAGCCAATTATTTCCTAATCTGAGGAGGTGGAATAACCTAACTTGCAAGTCAAGTTTAGGAGGCTATAAATAGAGGCTTAGGGTGTTTAGTTTTCTCATAACTTGAAAACCTAGATCCCTAAATCTCCACTCTCCCTCTCCCTCTTTGGCTTGATCGGCCGAACACCCTCTCTAGGGTTTCGGTTTGATTTTGTTCGATCCAAAGAAAACCACAAAGGGTTTCAAATGTTGATTTCTTAGAGAACGTGGTGGGTTTATTGCTTTATCACTACTAGTACTAGCATACTTAATTGTTTGCTAAGAACGTATTGTGTGTGTTGAAGTAGAGAGATCTTACTTTAGATCTTGGGTGGTTTTCGCATGGTATTTATATTATGCACACGCGTATATTCAAGACGGTGTATTTGTTAATTGCTAAAAGGTACGCGTTCTTGATCCCTTTGTTAATTACATATTCTATACGTGTTTACTTTCCGCTGCGTACTCGTGATCTTTAATGGTTAATAGTTGTAAAAACCCAACAGTGGCATCACGAGCCATCGTATAGAATTTGTAGTTACAAGTAGGAGTGTGATGGGTCTGGCTCGGTGGTGTCTCCCGGTCTATTGGGTAGGGTAAAGCTAAAAAAACCATACCCGAACCCGACCTTGTTTAAAACTCGGGTTACTCAGGTTCGGGTCAATCTGGTCAGGTCAATTCGGGCCGGGTCAATTCGGGTTCAGGTCAACCTGAACTTGAGTAAAATGACAAAAAAAATCTTTTTTTTTACTTTTTAAATACAAAATCTATTAATTTATATTGAAAAAAATTAAAAAAAAATTATTCGGGTCAATCGGGTTGACCCGAACCCGAGTTAGCCAAACCATTTCAACCCGAGACCCGACCTTATTTAGAACTCGGGTCATTCGGGTTGACCCGAATGACCCGAATAAATTTTTTGACCCGAGTGACCCAACCCGAATAGGCTCGGGTCGGGTTCGGGTCGAGTTGGGTTCGGGTCGGGTCGACTTTTTTGACACCCCTAGTTACAAGTAATAAAATTTGACAAAATTAGGGTTCTTGATTAATTTTTAAGCCCTTTGGGCGTTTTTATGCATAAAGATTTGATCTTTATGTATAAAGTTCCAATCTTTATTGGTTATAAAATTAATTAGATGGATTCTAGGTTGTATGAAATTTTATAAGATTAAAACTTGATATGTTTAATTGTTAATTGATCGGTTTTATGTTTAAATTAATTGTTAATTCGGCATCCATGATAAATACATGCAATTTGTCATGGAGGGATATGTGATATAAATATGGTTAACTGTTAAAGATTTTATGCAAATATGATGATCAAGAATTAAAACATAGACATTAAATTTGATTTGGTAAGATCCACGACTTTAAAAGCTAGGGAAGACCTTAGTTATGTCTTAATGGGGCTTGAAAGTTGCTTAAATTTTATGTGTTATGTGGTATATATTTGGAATATGGTTACCGCAATCGATTACTATCAATAGATGCTTGGCCGGTGGTTTTTAGGGACGAAAAGAGCCTTTTATGAATATATACATTTTTTTAATTATTAGATAATTAGGATCATAATTGATATTTGCATGACTTAATTGTTAAGTGTTGTTTTTTTGAATAAAGGGTTATGTGTATTTGTTTTGTGTTTATATTGTTTTTATTTTAAGTTTGGACTTATGAGAAAATAAAAGGGTTTTTTTAAAAATAAAATATAAACATGACTAATAATTATGAAATCAGATTTATTATGGACTATATTATAGTTCATAATGTGTTTTTCAAATAAATGATTTATTTTTTTATCAATGACGTAATTTGCAAAAGTACTACTTAGTTGCAAGGATAAGGTTCGGGGAGACTCATCAAGACTTCGGTCTTGTAGATACCATTACCCTATAATACCTGACTACGTTGTAGTTTTCTTACCTTGCATACTATTTAGGAAGTTGCGAATGGTCTAGGGTTTGAGTGGTTTTCAATCATTCTTTAATCTTTTCCCGCGATAAAATATAAAATCTTTAAGTTTTGAAAACACGTTGAATCGTCAATTTTTTTTAAAGGTAACACTATTTATACATTAGATGTATAGAAAATAAGTGATACCATAATAAATAACTTAATTGAGTAAAGTTTTTTATTAAAATCTATGATACGAAGATGTATGCATGCTTCTTCGTACATATTTGTCATGACAAATATTATACCCTTTTGAATTAGTTGTTGCCATCCAATTTGTAAGATCACTTGCAGATACTTTTTACTATGCGTGAAACGTATGTAGATCGCAATCCCAAGGTGATTATAAACTTTTTCGTGAGACGTTAATGTTACATAATCACAGTTCATGATTGGACGACTTAATCGGTTTAGTGGTGAGACCTTAAACTCGAGGCATAGATGGGATGAAACATGCTTACTAGTTTATTAATGTAATAAAGTAAGTCCCATAAGGTTCTAGGAATTGCACCGGTGGCAATTATTGATCGTCAATTACCTTTTGAATACCCCATTGCTAGCAGATCAACTGATGTGATGGTGGTATGTCAAGTTGGATCGTAGCCTTTAGAAAATTAATTGTTTAAAAAGTTTAAACATGGGTAGTTAATTTTCTCTAAGGAATATTATCGAAAATACTAAAAATTGAATTTTGCGATTCTATAAATAGTATTAATGCAACGATAAAACCGTAAACGATGGTTTGTTTCTTCTTTGAAGAATTCAAACCGGGACTCCTTTCCTTGTAAGGAGCAAGGAGACTCATTCCTATCATCTTTCTTGCTCCAGAAAGTTATAATAGGAACGTAGGAATTGTCCCAATGTAATCAAACTCATAGCAAACTTAAATGTTAAGAAGTTTGCATAACTTATATTTTCATATAGATTTCATCACCCTTATTCGGTGGTGAATACTTTGAAACATATAAGGCATTTGGATAACTAGAGAACATGTTCTTAAAGCTATCAAAAGATAACGTCTTAATGTAAGATGCTTTATGAGTTCTTGATTAGGAAATACCAATACTACCGCAAAAGTGGTAAAGGCAAACTAGGATAATGTATCTAGTTGTTTGTCTTAATCAAAATTAAGGAGGAAATTGCATGCCAATTTTCAAGTTAATAAAGAGCATTTATGGATGGTCCCTCATCTACATAGTAAAACTTTTGAAATCCAAGTACATTGCTACTAATTTAGATTTTAAAGAAAGTAGGAAATAAATAGATCACTATTTGTTTTCATTGGTTATAGAACATTTGCAATGTTGTCAAATCTAGCGGGAGCATCATGATTTATTTCTAAACAAGACATTAATGCTTCCCCTCGCGCGCCTCCCCGCTCCACTCTCTCCTCTATCGCTCCCGCGCGAGCTACAAGGTTTATTATCTTGGTAGTAATCCAGATTATTTCTCGCTTATCTTGAGATAATACATAATTTTACAACTATAGACACTAATGGTTTTAAAGATAGTCGTGCACTATTTCTTATTAAACAAAGTGGTTCTATATCTATTGTAAACGCTATTCTGTGACCATATCTTATTGTCACATTAAACAACGAAAACGCCGTGTTTTTGGACCCACAAGTATGATGTTGTGCCATGGCTATCAAGTGAGAGAAATCTTTATTGTGCTATGTGCAAGGTACAAATTTGGACAATAACTATTATAATTATAAGCGTTTTCTTGGCCGTAAGGTAGAAACAATATGTCGAGATATTGATCTAAAGACTACTTCAAGTAAAATGTTTATGTGTTTTTGGAATGTCCAAAATAATGAAGTAATCTTGATTTAAAGACTACTTCAAGTAAAAGGTTTATGTGCTCTTGGAATGTCCCAAATAATGAAGTAATCTTGATTAACTTGAAATTACTATTGAAGCCAAGAGTTGACGTTCAGAATTACTTTAGTTAATTATGTTTATGTTTATTGTAAATTAATAAACATTAAGTCCGTTAATTGTTAAAAGACTTATAACATAAAGTAAGCGTTCAAAAATTACTTTAGTTAAATATGTTTATGTTTAATGTTAAAATTAATAACATGTAGTCCTTTAAATTTGTTAAAGACTTCTATGACATACATAAAGTAAGTTATATCTTCTGGCTATGACATGAACAAAAGTCATTGAATTGTTCAAAGGCAAAATAATGTATAGTTAACATGGATAGAGTTCTTGAACTAGTTAAAGTCGTATACATTATTGCATGCAAATAGGTTTTTAAATACTATATATTCAATTTGGTTTGACACAATTGATAAGTATGCGACCTAAAGAGTATTAAGTTATTTAAAAGATTGTGATAAAGTCTCACAATAAAATTTCTCATAGAATACCACATATTCATGGTATGTCTAGAGTGTTGAATCAAATTCTTTGGAATTATTTGATTCTGATAACTTAAATATTTTACATCCAAATCTGTCAAGGTTTGAAATTGAGTATGTCTTGTATATACTCAATAAGACTCCAACCTAGAAGGTTAACAAGACACCATCATGATCATGGAATGTGATGACTCACATTAAGTCTTAAAATTAAAGCTCTGAATTTGTTAAAAGTCTTATGAAGAATGATATTAACAAACTAAACTCAGAAACTGTCAATGTATCTTGTAATGTCCCTCTACATGCTAAGTAATTATAGAAGAGTCTAAAATTACAAAAAGCAAGTGGGAGCGTTTTTAGATCTTAATGAGATAAAAATACAAAATACATAACCTTCTTAAACACACTAGTGAATATCATATCGAGGCTTTAAATGTTAAACCTTATAATGATATAATTTTCGTTCATTGATTGATAAATGTTATATCAATATTGAGGAATATGAGTCACAGAATCATAGTGAACATGTTAATCATTAAAGATGCATTATTGAATTTTGAATTTGGTATCATGGTGAAATCATTAAGATGCATTGTTGAATTTTAAATTTGATTAATGACTCAAACTATGAATGTTAAGATGTTGTTCATAAAGATAATCATTTTTGGAACTTGATTGATCTTTAACTAAATGGTTAGACTGGAAAGTTAAAATGAGTTTCTTCAAATAGAAGGAAAACCCAAGTGGTTTGGTTTTTGATTTTAAACTCATAAGGACAATGTTGTACACATATTTAATGCATGCATTATGATAGGATTTTTAATCATACGCAAGCAATTATTTTTTGATTAAATATTCTTTCTATGCGCATTAATTATATAAAGATGGTTGATTGTCATACTAGTGTTCATACTGATGAAATATGACAATGGAATTTAAAACTCTTCCTTTGATGATTATTATTGCGAGGATGGTTAGTAATCAAAGGAGATTCTGAATTCATTAAATCTTTATAAAGTGTACAAGCGGCAAGAATCCAAGTATGGATCATTGCAAGCATCTAGGAGAATAATATTAAGTTTATTGTTAAATAAAGATAACTCCTAAGTATTTTTAAAAGCTAGTGGGAGTATTATGTTTAGGTTTTCTTCACCTGAAAGATTTAAGAAATTAAACATACAACCTTGAAATATATTTGTTTATTGTCATAAACATATGCGGTATATAAATCTAACACAATTTGACATATCATTTAGAAAGTCTAAATGGATAGACATCTTTTGATAAGATAGAACATGAATGAAATCTTAAGCTAGACTAAAGGATTCATTATGTATATTATATTGTGTAGACGAATAGTTGTATCATGCATAAATGCAAGATGATTTAACAACATTGGTATTTAATCAAAAGTTATTAGATAATCATTAAATTAAATATTTTAATAGAATATGTTTTGATTTAGAATTGTCTTCTTAGGATCTATGGATTTGTCCATAGTATGAAAATGGTAAGGGATATAATTGCAACAATTTGTTGTGCCAATTAAAATAAAACCAATATGAATTGGACGTTCACGTGGTGCTAATCTTTATAAGAGAATATCATTGTTTACGGGATTTTAAAAGCATGGGGTTGTTTGTATCACGGATGTTAAATCTGATTGAGATGACACTTCAATACTAGTCATGTATATGATTTCTTTCTGATGATGACCATGTAGGGACTAGTTGTGCTCACTTAGAGATAGTTGCATTATAGTTTAAAGGAATAAGTTACTTAACATTTTGGAAGATGCGAAAGATTATTGTTGTCAATAGTTGATGTCACACACCTTATGAGATATAGTGTGTTAATATTGAGATATTTGTATAAACAAACAATCATCATAGATATTCAAGAACTTCATTAATTGGATATTGAATAAGTATCTTCAAATTCTAAGATCAAAGCTAGTTGGAATTATGAAGTCTATGCCTTGTCAGCAAGTACGATCATCATATCTTGAAGCATGATTCGTCAACTAGAATTATCATGCATTTTATCTATTTAGTATTTGGATAAGGGATGTTTAAACAATTTTATTAATGATAATGATACGTGGTATGTGGTTATATTTAATATAAATTGTGTCCTATGTTTGCATATTTAATCCATGAATAATATCTATTATTTTAAATTAGTCCGTTGTCGATTAACAATATGGGAATATTGTTAAATTAAGACAAATCTAAGTGATTGGTGATATCTTGGATATTAAAGGATGTGTCCGCCAAACTCACATGATATTCATAAGATGAATATTGGACTTCCCCAACTAACAAGATCATTACTTTATGGATCGGCGTCATTAAGTAAATCTTGTAAGTGATTTTAATTTACTAAATCCTTAGACTTGAGATGCAAGTAGGTCTTGAATGTGTGGATAATCCTTCTTGATGTAGTTTAAGTTATCCTGAATAAGGTAGCTAATAAGGACTATTTTCAGAAGTGTTTTTGAAGCATATGACTTGGCACTTGTAGTCAATAAAGAATTTGTTCCTTCAATAGTTGAAGTATGATGCCACTGGGCCCCTCGTAGGGTTAATCAGATGTATGTGTGGCCGCACCCAAAAACTCAGGTAGATATGTCTCAATGATTTTTGGTAATCTTGATTAATCATATATACGAGAAACAAAATCGTTAAATAATGGAATGACTTTGATCCATATCCATTTTTAACACGGTATCGAAAACAAAGGGATTGTAAATTTATAAATCATTTATCCGTGACTTTATGAAACCACACTCGGATAGTCCAGGGAGCATTGGCGTATTGCTAGACGCTTCCGAGTGTTATTATATTATTTGGTACATGTCCAAGTGTGAGCTGTTGGATTATGTCCACGTAAAAATAATATATGTCCGGGAATTTATTTGAGCCTACGGGGACGCACGCGTTAATACTTAAAACAGTTAATAATAAATATATTAAATGTAATATATTTAAGTGATAAAGTTTAACGAGCGTTAAATGTTAATAAATATTTAATGAGAGTTATATTAGTCGTTAATAGTTAAAAGAATGAGTAATATGCAATTATGGAGAAAAGAAAAGTATGAGAATTATTTCTTTTTTCCTTAGCCAATTATTTCCTAATCTGAGGAGGTGGAATAACCTAACTTGCAAGCCGAGTTTAGGAGGCTATAAATAGAGGCTTAGGGTGTTTAGTTTTCTCATTACTTGAAAACCTAGATCCTAATTCTACTCTCCCCTCCCCTTTGGTTGGATCGGTCCCGAACACCCTTTCTAGGGTTTCGGTTTGATTTTGTTCGATCCAAAGAAAACCACAAAGGGTTTTAAATGTTGATTTCTTAGAGAACGTGGTGGGTTGATTGCTTTATCACTACTAGTACTAGCATACTTAATTGTTTGCTAAGAATGTATTGTGTGTGTTGAAGTAGAGAGATCTTACTTTAGATCTTGGGTGGTTTTCGCATGGTATTTATATTATGCACGCGCGTATATTTTAGACGGTGTATTCGTTAATTGCTAACAGGTACGCGTTCTTGATCCCTATGTTAATTACATATTCTATACATGTTTACTTTCCGCTTCGTACTCGTGATCTTTAATGGTTAATAGTTGTAAAAACCCAACAGAAGTGACCGCAAAAAATGGCTTCGACAAGCTGGCTATTTCCCGGCAGCTGGCGCCAACAAGTGTTAGAGCCTTAGGTAGTCGACCTAATATAGTAGACATTGTAAGCAAGTAAAGAGATATCTAAGGCGAACTTTAAAGTCCTCTAGGATGTTACTATTTTTCGGTTAAAAATTTTGTTTCCCGTAGTTTTTAAGATCCCCATTTCCTATATCTGTTTCCCGTAGATTAAATTAGGTTTTATTTAATTAATTTTAGTTGTAACTATATCAGTGTTTCCATCTTATCTAAATATTCTCCATCATTCAATTTTCTCATCAAACCAGGATTACTTGCAATTGCAGCCGCGGTTGGGACATACGACCCGGAATATCTCATCCGGAATCTTTTTAATAATTGATTCCTAGATATTTATATTTCGAGTAGGTCTTGACTTTTTTACCTTGGTCAAGGGTGAAGAGTTTGGATTTGCCTAGTATTTTATATATATTGTATTGCGCGAATCAAGGAGGTCCATAGATCTTGAAGAAATTCAAGATGAAGATACATCACCTTCTGAAATCACTAGCGAAATTCCTATGGAGGTTGAAAGTTTGAACCACCTCAAGAGGAAGAGATTCTGATTCGTAGGTCTGAAAGGACACATCAAGCTCCAAATCGTTTAATTCTAAATATAGAAGTGGAGGAACATAGTCTAGGGGATCTTAATGAACCCACTAGCTATAAAGCCGCGATGTTAGATTCTGAATCTAATAAGTGAATCAATGCTATGAATGCGGAAATACAATCTATGATGGACAATATGGTATGGGTCCTGGTCGATCTTCCTCCTGGTTGTAAGACTGTTGGGAGTAAGTGAATTTTAAAGAAAAAGACTGCATGGAGGAGTATGTACACAACTATAAAGCTCGTCTTGTAGCAAAGGGTTATACTCAACTCTACAGGGTTGATTATGAAGAAACATTCTCACCCGTCGTTGACATTAGAGCTATTAGGATTCTCATATCTATAACGGCATACTATGATTATGAGATATGGAAAATGGATATAAAAACAGCCTTCTTAAATGGTTATCTTGATGAAGACATTTATATGGTGCAACCTGAAGGTTTTGTTGATCCTAATCATCCCAGAAAAGTATGCAAGCTTCAAAGATCCATTTATGGTCTTAAGCAAGCATCAAGAAGCTGGAATAAAAGATTTGATGAGGAAATCAAAAGGTTTGGATTTGCTCAAAATCTTAATGAGCCATGTGTATATCAAAAGGCTAGTGGAGTAATGGTTACATCTTCATCTTGATGTTGATGACATAATCATCATGAGAAATCACATTCCAAGTTTACAAAGTGTAAAGGATTATCTTGGAAAGTGTTTTGCTATAAAGGATTTGGGGAAGCAACATTTATTCTTGGAATCAAAATCTATAGAGATAGGTCAAAGCGATTGATTGGACTTGGTCAAAATGCTTACATGGATAAGATCTTAAAGAGATATAGAATGGATAATTCCAAACGTGGTCATATCCCCATGCAAGAAAGACTTGACTTGAACAAAACACAAGGTGCTTCAACACTTGAAGAGGTGAAGCGTATGCAAAATGTACCTTATGCTTCGGCCGTGGGTTCCATTATGTATGCTGTAAGATGCACTAGACCTGATGTTGCGTTCGCACAAAATATTACCAGCCGGTTTCAACAGAATCCTGGTGAATGTCACTGGACTGCTGTGAAAAATATTCTTAAATATTTAAGAAATACTAAAGATATGTTCTTGGTTTATGGTAGAAATCTGGAAGATAAACTTGAGTTGATTGTTATTGCAATGTTGGTTTTAAGACCGATATAGATGATATGAAATCTCTGACAGGATACGTTTCATTTTGAACGGAAGCGTAGTAGACTAGAAAAGCTCCAAGTAAAGTACTACTAAAATGCCTACTACATAAGCTGAATAACATAGCTGCTTAAGAAGCAAAGATGGAAGCTATTTGAATTTAGAAGTTTATTTAAAGGCTTGGTATAGTACCAACAATAAACGAACCGATTAGGATGTTTTACGATAATTCAGCCTCACTTCATTTTGCTAACGAACCAGGAGTTGAGAGAGGCGCCAGACACTACCATAGGAGATATCATTATGTTCGCGAGAGTATTGCACTAGGCGAAATAAATTCCTTTAGAGAAAAGTTTACACAGATGACAATCTGCTGATTCTTTTACAAGTCTTTTATCTAAAGGAAAGCTTACTCAACATGCTAGGAGCATGGGACTTCGTTTAGCAAGTAGTTTCATGTAGATCCGTGTTTAGTATTTGGATAAGGGATGTTTAAACAATTTATTTTATGATAATGATACTTGGTATTTTTGTTATATATTTATCTTAAATTGTGTCATATATTTGCATGTTTAAATCCATGAATAATAATAGTTATTATTCTAAATTAATCCATTGTCGATTAACAATATGGGAATATTGTTAAATTAAGACAATTATGAGTGATTGGTGATATTGTTCATATTGGATGTGTCCACCAGACTCACATGATATTTATAAGATGAGTATTGGATTTCCCCAACACAAGGATATTACTTTATGGATCGTCGTCATCAAGTAAACCTTGTAAGTGATTTTATTTATAAAATCCTTAGACTTGAGATGCAAGTAGGTCTTGCATATGTGGATAATCCTTCTTGATCTAGTCTAAGTTATCCTGAAAATGGATAACTAATAAGGGCTATTTCAGAAGTGATTTTGAAACATGATGATTTGGCACTTGTACTCAATATAGAATTTTTTCCTTCAATAGTTGAAGAAGATGCCACTGGGCCCCTCATAGAATTAATCAGAGTGTTATGGCGAACCCGAAAACTCATGTAGATAATCTCATTGATTTTCGTAATCTTTGATTAGTTACATATACGTGAAACAATAATCGTTAAATAATGGAATGACATTGATCTATATCCATTTTTAACACGGTATCAAAAACAAAGGGATTGTAAATTCATAAATCATTTTGTCCGTGTTTTAAGAAACCACACTCGGATGTTTCTGGGAGCATTGGCGTGTTGCTAGACGCTTACCAATGTTATTATATAATTTATACATGTCCAAGTGGGGGCTGTTGGAATATGAACAAATATAAATTATATATGTCCGGGAATTTATTCGAGCCTAAGGGGATGCACACGTTAATATGTAGAACAACGTATTTAATATATTAATGTAATATATTAATAGTGTTTAAACAAACGATAGTTAAAAGTTTAACGTGACTAAATATTAGTTATTAATAGTCAAATGACTAATATGCAAAACCAGGGAAAAGAAAAGTTTGGTTTTTTCATTTTCTTTCCTTGGGTCGGTCGAATACCCACTCCAAGAGGAGGTGAGATTGCTTGCTTGCTCACCAAGTCAAGAGGGCTATAAATAGAGGTCTTAGGGTCATTGTATGCTTATAACTTCAATCAAAAAAAATATCTAAATCTCTCTTTTGTCTCTCTTGGTGTTCGACCGCATCCAAACCAACAAATGGTTTTCGGTTTTTGTCTTTTCTTATCGTGCGATCAAACAAACAACCCTTTAGGGTTTTTGTTTTGCGATTTAATCTAAAGAAGGTGTTTCGTGTGTTGATTGATTCAAAGACGAAGTGATCGTTTGGTTTAAACACTACTAGTACTAGCATACATGTTGTTTGCTAAGAACGTATTGTGTGTGTTGACTTAGAGGGATTATTCTTTGATCCTTGGTGGTTTCGCGTGGTATTATACACACGCGTATATTGAAGACGGTATAACGTTTATTGCTATAAGCAATCTAACGTTTCTGCTAAAGGTCCATATCTTTTAAGCCCGTGTAATTATAAAGTTCGTAACGTGTTTATCTATTTCTGGCTGCGTACTCATGATATGTTTAATTGTTAAATTAGATCTAAAATCCAACACATTTATGGTTCTTTTTTTATCTGCTCGAATAAGGCGCTAAACAATTAACTTCGTACATAAATATTAGCAACAAAGATTAGCCATTATTATAAAATTAACCCGCTGATCAGACGAGTTACGCAACTAATTTTTAATAACCATTGGCTAATGCAAAATTAAATTCAAATTTAAAAACTCATTAAAGAATGAATGGAAATTCTTACCGGTGAATAAAAAACAAGTGTAAAAGTGACAATAGAACCGGCCAAATCTAGAGAAGGTAGAAGTGGATCCCACGATAGATAAAAAGCACGCGTTGAATTCAAGTAACTGTTGGCAAGTGGCAGTTACTAGATATCAACTGTCATCACAGTGTTCTTTCCGCGTCTTTTATTTTTAATAAATTCTCTTGATGACTTCATTTTGAAAAGTTGTTTTTGTCTTTATTTGCAAGAAACTTCCTTTTCCTCTTTCAAGGACAAAAATGGGTATTTTCCCAAGTTGCTTTTATTTGTCGGTTTTGGGTCATGACACTTGAAGCTTATCCTTTTCTCTTTTTAAGTTTCTTAGATTTCGATTTATTGTCAAAGTGCATGCGATCAAGATTTGATCGATTGCAACTTGCATATTGGAGCATTTGGGATTGTTTTTTTCTCAAAGCAATATACCCAATGTTTTTAAAACCTGGTTCGATCCGGCCGGTTGAACCGATTGAACCGTTTTTGGTCGGAAAAACGAGTCAAATTAAACCGGGCCGGGTTTTGTTCTTTTTCGTGATTTTTACAAATAAAACAAATTAATTACATATACGTGCGCTATAATTTTATTTTTTACATGTCATATTTGTTAGTATGAGAAAAGTTCTATGTAGAACACTATCTAATCAAAGAACAATCTACTTCATCTCAACCATCCATTTTATTTCCATCTAATGGTTTAGATTAATTTTTATTTTTATTTAATTAAAAAACCCACTTTCATCCTATTTTTTTAAAATTAAATATCTCACCACAAAACCGTTAATCGTTACGCAAAACGAAACATACTATCGCGACGAGAATTAAATCATCTTTCTATAGAGGGGCACTTTTATATACTTTCGAAGAACTTTTTTTCGATTATTTTTTTGATTCACGTCTGAAAAAATCACATGTGATTTTACAAATCACATGTAGAATTTGATACAATCACATGTGATTTTTCAGTACGTGAGTGAAAAAAAAATTCGAAAAAAAGTTCGTCAAAGTATAGAAGTGCACTCTATAGAAAGATAAAAAAAAATACTCGTCCGCGATACTTTTCGACGAACTTTTTCCCGATTTTTTTCAATCACTTATGAAATAAATCGCAGTGATTTTGGATACAATTATCACATGTGATTTCATTAAATCACGTGTTGATTTTTTTTCAGACTTTACTGAAAAATAAATCGAAAAAAAGTCGTCGAAGTATATAGAAGTGCCCCTTTATAAGAAAAATAAAAAAAATCATCCGTCGCATACTTTCGACGATCTTTTTTCCCATTTTTTATCATCAACGTCTGAAAAATCACATTGATTTGTATCAGCAATCACATGTGATGTCTTAAAATCACATGTGATTTTGTCAGACGTGATTGAAAAAAAAAAAAAAAATTTAGTTCGTCAAAAGTATATAAAAGTGCCCCTCTATAGAAAGATAAAAAAATACTCGTCGCGATGGTATATTTTTGGTCGTTTAACAATTAATCGTTTGCTAGATATTTGAGTTTTAAGAAAAAGGTGGAAAGTGTGTTTTTTTTATTATGATAAAAAATGAGCGGTTAGGATTCACCCATTTGTTCTTTAAGATGATCATGTTCTTTATGGATCTCACCTCTTGTTAGTATATGGTTTTTAGGCTCTATATATGAAATATTCATGATTTATATATTAGAAATATTTTTTATTTTTTTGTTTTGGATGACCGGGTTGACCGGGCGGTCAAACCAGTTGAACCGGTAAACTCGACCGGGTCAATTAGAGACCCGGTTTTCAAAACATTGAATATACATATGCTTTACTTTCTTATGCTACTATTGCTTTTGGATTACAGTAATTTTGTTACTTAACTTTTTGTCCTACAGTTTCTTTGAAGAGGGTTAATATTTCGTTCATACGTATAAAATGCGTCAAAAAGGGTTATTCCGGTTTAGTAATATGAATAAACATGAAAAAATTTATTGGCCTAAACGTCTGATTATATATGCATCCATTAATGTTCAATTATTTGCTTTCATTTCAACGATAAATAATTTCGTTATATACTTTAGCAAAATAAGTTTGTGACTATTAGATGGCTAAGTTATATTGACTGTTAACCGTTGAATGATGAATATTGACTTTACTTATATACGGCTAATATCCAAAAATATATGACTAATAGCCATCTAATAGTGACTATCATTTTAAAATATTTGAGGTCTCAGCTATGTGCAAATAATCTTAAAGTGGTCACGCCAACCACCTAAAAAAAATACTTTACCTAGCTTAAATCTGTGTGACGGTGAATTCAAACCCCGTTGATTTGCCGGCCAAAAGGTCGGAAACCACTATTACTCCAAAATATAGGTATATTAACAAAATGTTATGCATATTATGAGTATTTTATGCTGGTTTATATGAGGTCGTGTATGTTCTTTCCTTTATCTCCGTTTAACATCTTTATGAGCGAACATAAAAACATTTATTTTGCTAAATAACGAACATGAACAAAACAGTATGCTTGTTCAATCGTTTGGGTATATCCATTTAACCGACTAAACGAACAAATATAAACAAGACCCGTTATTATTTGTCCAGTTCGTTCATAGCCATATATTTGTATATAAGTTATATAGCTGCAAACCACTTAGGATTGGACTTGTGGTAACAAGACTGGTGACGATCATGATCAACATGTGATAGATATCAAGTTCAAATCATGCAAATAATTTAGTGTGAACATGTCAACCTTTAGAAAAAAAGAGATGGGCATTTCCTAGTTTGTATATGTGTTGCGGTAGGCTTAAACTCTATGACTTAGATTACCTAAGAGCTCACGGTATGGTGAGTTGATGGCTTTGTGCCATGCCACCAGCCGAACCCACAACGCGAGAACCACACCGAGTCTGGCGCCATTGGCTTTGTCGTCGTGGTGATCAGCCCACATGGTGGAGCCAAAATCATTTTTGTTCCTTCTTTTCAAACATTATGCAACGGTAAAAAAATTGGACGTTGGGTGTTTGGTTTTTTGTATTAAATACCAACTTTTTTTTTAATATTTTTTTGGTAAAAGTTTTTACACCCGGTAAATATATTACTCTAAAAAAATGTTTAATTACATAGGATGTGAGTGAATCACACACTACAAGAATTCAAGTGAATAGCCACAGGCATAATTTGTGGGTAAAAGCCATATTTTCGTGGGTAATTGGGTTATACCCACGGACTACCCACGACCATAGAAAGATGGGTAAAACCTCCGAGGCTAATTGTATACCCACGCCATTTACACTCTGTGGGTAAATTTACCTACATCATTTTTGGTGGGTGATTGAGTTGCATTCGTGGGTGAGTTTTATGGGATTTCTTTAACTCACCATAAGGATACCCATAGATTAACCTGTGGATAATTTGTGTGTAACATTTTCCACAAAGTTATCTTGTGTGTAAAAGTCAACACATAATATGAACAGATTTTTCCCACGATAATACGTGGGTAAACTTCCCACCTATTTTTTAGTTTTAATTCGTGAGTAAATTTGTGACTAAATTAACAACGGTTTTATGGGTAAACTGTGGCTACACATTCACATTAAAGAACGAATACTTCATGGGTAAATACAAAAGGTCTCATATAACAGAAAACATGCTATTATAAAAAGATCATTCAAACATAGATATCAAGTCTCCTAACTGAAAACAAAGGTCATCCTAAAGATGTCTACATTCTCGACATGTGAATAATAAGCAACTCTTTTTGACCCAACACCATAAACATTTCTTCTCTTTGCACCACCTGCCTGTCTCTAGATAAAGTGTTGATTCATCAACCCGAGCTTTTGTAGATCCTCTCCCCCCTATAGAGCCGCCTTTGTAATGTTAAAATTAATCCCTTATCTTGCCTTAACTTAAAAAAAAAAAAAAAAACAACATGCTATCCTATAAATGTATACATGTATTCATGAGTAACTGTAAGATTAACAACAATAACTAAAAAAATTAAAAGCAGTTTTTTATAGTCTAAAATTAAGGACTTGCATTGGTTGTTTTTGACCTCTCATTAATAAACGTTTGCTTGTCATGACCTTTGGTATGAGTATGCAAAAATAGCTCAAATTCAGTAGGTTGACGCTTGAATATAGATTCTTACATCAGTTTTAAAAAAAGAGAGAAACAAATATGTTGGTATACAATAACCAATTATGTGACAGAAAAATGAAAAAAGGAAAAGAAAGATATAACAGTAAGGTGATAAATCAAAAGTGCAAGCTAGTAATACAGGAAGTGAAAACACATGAGAATGATCCTAGTATTTTGTTACTGCAGCTTGAGATGGTATATTTTTGTCAAATGTAATAGAAATTTTTGAATTTTTTTGCTCTCATGTAGATTATGTTAATATATGCAGGCGCTTGTGATATGTGAGAAATCACATATCCTTTCTATATCAAAAATGGCCTTAAAATGATCAAAATGTGCAAAAATATGCTTGTATTTGTGTATTTTGTTATTTGTGAATGTGTAGGTACGGATAATGTAAAAATCCCAAGAAAACGGTCAAAACCGGACAAACACGGACACGGGAACGGATAGAGTACACAAGAGCTGGGAGATTGCTATCAATGGTCAACACTTGGTCAACTATGGTCAACATGCTTAATGGCAAAAAAAAAATTTCCCCCAAAATAGCATAAAAACCCTTAATGTTAGATCATAATACAAAAATAGTCCCTAAACCCTAACACCGTTATCTCTTATTTAAACCCAAAACCAATTAAACCGGCCCATTTCTTTTATTAATACCCCAAGCCCAGGTCAAACAACAAGTAAGAAAAGAAAATAAGGGCGGGAAAGTCTATTTTTACTGTTCATCGTTGTTCTCAACCAATTACCCTGCTAAAACAAAGGGTAAATCTCAATTAATGACGTGGCTAAAAGATTCGAGTGCTATGCTACATGTTAGTAAAAGGAAATGTCACCTAAGGCTCTCATTGGTCAGAACTAACAAAGGGAAGGACACATTGGAAATAAACTAACACACAAAGAGCGGGATTTTACAATGAAAACAAGCCAAAAGAAGAGCACTCACTCCCTAAGAGTAGGATTGCCAGCTTGGCAATCCGTGTGCCTCTTATTGATCCTACCGGGGGGGGGGGGGGGGGGGGGGGGGGCCAAAATAAGAATCCAATGATTGAAGATATCCAATGGTCAAGATCAAAAGATCAAGGGGAGCGTATAAGAAGTCTGGAAGCTTCTCTTCCCAACCTTGATAAATACAAGGCCTCCTCACTCCACAGAAGGAATCTCTTTCTTTTTCAGTTTTTAGTAGCTTAATGTTTAGCTTATTTTCATGTAATTTTGCCTTATGGTTTTTTAGCTAATCGTAATTTCCTTTTCAACACTTTGTACTCAATTCAGTAATTAATAAAAGTTTGTCTTTCATTTAAACTCTTTTGTCAATTCTGATTTCACTTTTATGCAAAATAATGGTTGATTAAGCTCTATTACTATTTCAAAGCACATACTCTTAAGCGACTAAAAACTCTCAAAAATACTTAAATTCTAATGGAATTGGGAATGGCTGCTTATAGAAATTCAAGTGTAATAGTGCTTGAGGGCCCAAAGCTTTAGGTTAGAATAGTATTTGGTATAAGCTTAAGCTATAAGCTTAAGCAGCTTATATAAGCTCTATTAAGAGCAGACACCTCTGTTTAGCTGAGGTGGATGTACAATTTCCTTTACATTTCTCTAAGTTCTTTGCTGTCTTTAATACTTTAAGCTTATCTATTTGCTTAACTAGCTAAATCTGCTTATCACTTGCTTATTTCTATTTTATCTAGCTTATTGATGTTTAATATAGTTGTTTTATGCTTATTGGTTTGCTTGTTAGTTTAAATTTCTGTTTTCAAGTTATTGTTTCAAATCTGTCATGAAAATCCAAAAATATTAGCTTAGATTGTTAGCTTATTTGTCCTGCTTATTAGTTTGCTTAGATCTGCTTATTATATCTGTTAGTTGCTAAGTAATATCTGGTATTTAGAACTTTAGCCTTAAATCTCAGTTTCATAAGCTAAAGTATGGGTTTGATGAATTTAAAGGGGTGTTTGGATCAAACAGTTCTAACTTCAATTAGTACTGTTTGATGCCATTTAATCCTTTGGATTCATTTCAAATTACATAACTAGGTTTATGAGAATAGGACTTAGGATTCTAAATAGGTTATAATCAAGTAAGTTTAGTAAGTAAGTTTAAATCTTGTAGAATAAGTAAGTAGTTTAATCATTTTTAAGCTTATTGGTTCTAGTTGTTATTATTGCTTCTTTGCTCTTGTGTTTGAGTGTCTTAAAGTTGTTGAGACCAAGTACATAGCCTGTCACTTGTGGTTTTGAGAGTTTTGGTTAAAAATAGATTATCCAAATGCAATCAGAGAGGAAAACAACAAAAAGGCCTTTTTCTAGCTTAAAATTCAGTGGGTAAATGTAGAAATTAGGTCTTGATTTTTCGCACACAAGTAGTTTTTAGGTCAATCTTAATTAGAAGTTTTTATTGAGCTTATTTCTCTTAAAAATCATTAATCTATCTGTTTTTAAGCTCAAAATAAGCATTTTGTCTTTTCTAAATAAAAAGAAACTCAACAGACACTAAGTCAAAAAGCCATTTTCACTTAGCTTTTTCTTTAAGTTTTTGATTTTCAAATTAGTTTTTAAAAGTTGTTTTAAGTAGATTTGAGGTCAAGCTTTTAGGATTTATAACTAATTCCAGAATGTTCCATTTACGAGTTTTAAAATAAGCTTAAAAGTAGCTATTTATGGTCAGTTGTTGGGTAACCAGTTTTGAGATAACTGCTTAATTTGGATTTTACAGCTTATAGCTTTTATTTGTAGCTTATTTCTAGTCTATACTAGCTTATTAGGATAGGATTTAGCTGTTGATAGCTTAGTTAGTCTTGTTTTTAGCTTATTGAAGTTCTCTTTTTGTTGGTCAAGTAAAAAGCTCATAATCCTTTAAGTACTTACTGTCTATTTTCAGCTCATTTTCCAGCTTATTTAGTGCTTTTCAAAAATAGTTGTTTTTATTAAAATTGCTTAATTTTAGCTTTTCTACAAGTTTGCTTTTTAAAGTTTTCTAAAAATAAAATAAAAAAGGGAAGAAGGGAAATCCAGGGTAAGCAAGGCTCGAACCCTAGACCTCTACCTTCCTCAACCTTTATAAACGCCTCACCACACAACACACTCACCACTGCGCCCTTGGGACTTTTATGTCTAAGGGTGCATTTACTTTTCTTTTAAACACATTTTAATTTTCCCTTTTATAAAATAAGCTGTAGCTAGTTTTTGGCTTTTTAGGGCTTAATTTTTCAGCTTATTTTTAGTTCTTATTTTTATAAAATTCAGCACTACATTTTACACTTTTTGTAATTTTCGTAGAATTTTTAGGATTCATTTAGTATTTTTAATCATTTATTTTTGTTTAAAACTTAATAAATCCATAAAAAATAAAAAAATAATCAAAAAAAATAAAATTCTTTTTTCTAAAATTTTCTTATTTATAATTCTAGCTTGGTTTGAAATTACTTCCGTAGGGTTAAATATTTTGAAAGTTCAATGTTAAAGAACAGGATTCGATCCCGCTCTCGGTTTTCTCGTTTTAGCTCAAATTAATATCGGTTTAGAAACTACTAAGCTTTTTTACTTTTTAAAAATAGTCATTTAGGAATTAGAAAAAGGTTTAGAAAGCATTTTTAAAAGGTTTAATTTAGTGTTTTTTGCTTATTTGTCCGGTGTTTTATTTTATTCCCATTAGCAATTTTTCAAGTGCGTAGTTCGATTTAATAGTGTCTTTATTTGCACGCTATTAGGATTTTAGAAAAACTCATCTTTGAACCATTCAAGGCATTGTCCAAATAACAAACGAGGCCTCAATTTTCATAAATCTTAGTAAAAACGACCCTAATCACTTACGCGGTTCTTACGTAGAATTTGTTTTCGTGTGATTTTTTCTTACTACCTGTGTCCTCAAGGGTAGTTAAGGGAATTTCATTATCGTTATAATATTATACGATGAAACATACACACCAATTTTGGCGCCGTTGCCGGGATATGGTGATTAATATCTTTCGTTTGAAGTTTGTCGATCGTGATTTGGAGAACCTTTCGCCTTCGAAAGTTACGCTTTTAAGTAAATCAAGAATAAAAGAACATTAAAAAAATATAAAAAGTAAAAAATATTTTTTCTTTTCTTTTTAGTATAAGTAGAAGATTAAAAACAAAAATACAAAAAATATTTGCTCTTCCGGATTTTTTGATTCTTCTCGTTAATTTGTGAATATAAAAAATTACCAAGTTGGTAAAAGAACACCAACAAATAATACCTTCAATTGAGGTATTATCCATCAATAAGTTCCCGAACCAAAGATTAAATTTTTTTTACCGTTTGTGTCACTTACGAAAAAGGCGCACCTCTTTTGTAAAATTTATTTTACTTAAGAGAGTTACCCTAAGTTTGTTGATTATTCGGTAAACAAAAATATTTCCTTTTCTCGTTTCATTTCTCATTTCTCTTGTTTAGTGCATGCGCACTAGAAATTCCTATTTTCCAAATAATTCAAACGTCACCATTCCGAGACGTCAAAACAAAGGACGTGCTCCAAACATAGTCGAACCCGAGCTTCGTACTATTGTTGAAATGGCGGAACGTACCATGGAAGAGCTACTCCGGGCACCCACGGAAGGGTACGGAGAAGCTATTGTTTTACCAGAAATTAATGCGGATCATTTTGAGATTAAGACGAATTTGCTTCAATTGGTTCAAGTGAACCCGTTTTATGGTCGTGAGAGTGAAAATCCTCATGCTCATATTAATAGTTTCGAAAGGAATACCTCGACTTTACGATTTAGGAATGTGCCTAACGATGTGATTAAGCTTATGATGTTTCCATATTCGCTCGAGGGAGCCGCTAAAACTTGGTACGAGAAAGAACCACCAAATTCGATCTTGACTTGGGAGGATCTCGTTACCAAATTTGTGAATCAATTTTTCCCTCCTTCGAAAACCACTCACTTAAAGAATGAAATTTCTCGATTTATACAAAAATTTGAGGAGACTTTTAGTGAAGCGTAGGAACGATTTAAGGAGTTGCTTAGAGCTTGCCCCCATCACGGATTTACGGAGTTAACTCAAGTTGATACCTTTTATAACAGTTTAAACTAGAATGAACAAGACTCCTTAAATGCCGCGATAGGTGGAAATCTTTTGAGTAAGATGACTAGAGAGGCTTTAAACATAATTGAGAATAAATCAATAGTTCGTTATTCACGAAATAGATCAAATGCTTCTAGGATGAATGCTACTTCTTGTAAAATAGATAAGAGACTTGATAAGCTTGCGGATCAACTTTCGACCTTAGTCGAGATTATTTCTAAAAAAGTTGTCACTCCCGCTCTGGTTAAAGCGGTTGAGGAAACTTACGTTACTTGTGGTGGTGCCCATTCTTGGCATAATTGTCAGGCTACCGATAACAATCAGGCTAGTGTTTGTGCGACTATGTGTACTTACAATCAGGTTAACCCTCCAAACCGTGTTAGTAATCAAATGGCACCACAAGGTTTTACTCGAGTGCAAAACAATGGTCAAAATAGGTTTAATCAGAATCAAGTTCAAGGGAATAATTTTTAGGGAAATAATTTTCATGGAGATCAAGGTTTTCAAGCTCAAAATAATCATGCTCCAAATTTTCAAAACCAAGGATTTCAAAACCAACCGTTTCAAGTGCCTAATAATCAAGTTCAATAAGAGATTTTAATTGATTTTTCAAATTACAAGAGGAATAATGATCAGATGTTAAGGAACATGCAAAATTAAATCAACTCGTTGAAAGGAGACCTTAAGAATGAAATTCAAAACACGATAAAATCTCAACAAGCCGTCATGATGAATCAATAAACCACTTTTCAAAATAATTTGCAAAACATGATTTGTGGATTGTTTCAAAACCAAGCCTCAACTTCAGGTACTCTTCCGAGTAATACCATTCCATACCCGAAGGGTGAGATGAAAGCGATCACTACTCAAAGTGGTGTTGCTTACGAGGGACTCTCGATTCCTACTAATCCTTCTCCTAAAAAGGTAGTGGAATGAGAAACTGAGGAGACAACGGATAAAGAGCAAACAAATTTCCAAGGAAGTACCGCTCAAATCCCACCTCCGGTTATCCCCATTTCTATTTTGGAATCCGATGTTCCGAAGAGTTGCCTAAAACCACTCCTATTTAGGAATCTGATCTTCTGAAGAGTTTACCTAAGCCAAATATTCCATATCCTTCATGATGTGATGATCAAAAGTCTCGTGACAAAGCTTCGAATCAAATAGAGAAGATCTTCCAAATCTTTCAAGATTTGCGCTTCGAAATTAGTTTCCCGGATGCTTTACTTTTGATGCCAAGATTTGCTCCTACGATTAAGAGTTTGCTCATGAATAAGGAAAAGTTTCTTGAGTTAGCTAAGATATTGTTGAACGAGAATTGTTTGGCATGCTCCTCAAAAATCTTCTCAAAAAGCTTGGAGATCCAGGCAAGTTTCTTATTCCATGTAATTTCCCGGGAATGGATGTATGTCACGCCTTGGCCGATCTTGGCGCGAGCATAAATCATATGCCTCTTTCTATTTGGAAAACGCTTTCTCTGCCGGGACTTACACCAACTCGGATGACTTTAGAGTTAGCAGACCGATCAATTACTTATCCTAAAGGACTCGCAGAAGACATTTTTGTCAAAGTTGAGAAATTTCATTTTCCTACCGACTTTGTTGTTGTCGATTTCGAAGCCGATCCTCGAGTACCTCTCATACTTGGGAGATCCTTTTTGAGGACCGGTCGTGCTTTAATTGATGTTTATGGAGAAGAAATAACCCTTCGGGTTGATAACGAAGCCGTCACTTTTAATCTAGATCAAACCACGAGATACTCCTCTACAAATGACAAGTCGGTAAACCGAATTGACATCATTGATGCAGTTTGTGAGGAGTATGCTCTGGAATTTCTAGGATTTCCTAATTCTTCGGGTGGCAATCCCACCCCGACGTCTGAGCCATTTACTTCCGAATTCATTTTGGAAGAAATTGAAGCTTATCTTAAGGATGATTCGATTTCACCGGAAATTAATCATGCCGATTGCGATCCAGAGGAAGATATTTGTTTGATCAAAAAATTGTTAAATAATGACCCATTTCAACTTCCTCCGATGGACCTTAAACAAAGTGAAGTGACCGAGGCAAAATCTTCAATTGAAGAGCCTCCAGAATTAGAGTTAAAAGATTTACCGTCTCACTTAGAATATGCTTTCTTGGAAGAAAACGACAAGTTACCAGTAATTATTGCAAAAGGTTTAAAAAATGATGAAAAAGATGCTCTTTTAAAGGTGCTCAAATCTCATAAAAGGGCCATTGCTTGGAAAATCACCAACATCAAGGGTATCGACCCTCGTTTTTGTACACATAAAATCTTGATGGAGGATGATTACAAACCTACGGTTCAAAGTCAAAGATGGGTTAACCCAAAAGTTCACGAGGTAATAAAAAAGGAGGTCTTAAAACTTTTTGATGCCGGTATGATTTACCCGATCTTTGATAGCCCATGGGTTAGTCCAGTGCATTGTGTTCCAAAAAAAAGAGGAATAACCGTTGTTGCTAATGAAGGGAATGAATTAATTCTGACACGTTTAGTTACCAGGTGGAGAGTTTGTATCGACTATTGGAAGTTAAATGAAGCAACTCGAAAAGATCATTTTCCATTGCCGTTTATGGATCAGATGATAGAAAGATTAGCCGGGAATGAGTTTTATTGTTTTCTAGATGGATTTTCAGGGTATTTCCAAATACCAATAGATCCCCAAGACCAGGAGAAAACTACTTTCACATGCCCGTATGGAACTTTCGCGTACCGTCGCATGCCATTTGGCTTGTGTAATGCTCCCGGTACTTTTCAACGGTGTATGATGGCCATATTCTATGATATGATCGAAAAGACTATGGAAGTGTTTATGGATGATTTCTCGATTTTTAGGGATAGTTTTGATTCGTGCCTCTCCAATTTAGAAAAGATGCTAAAACGGTGTGAAGACACGAATTTAGTTCTTAATTGGGAGAAGTGCCACTTTATGTGTAGAGAAGGAATTGTGTTAGGGCATAAAATTTCAAAGTTAGGAATTGAGGTCGATCGTGCTAAAGTCGATGTTATCGCTAAGCTACCTCACCCGACCACTGTAAAAGGTGTTAGGAGTTTCTTAGGTCATGCAGGTTTTTACCGATGATTTATCTAAGACTTTTCTAAGATTGCTAGTCCAATGACTCACCTTCTTGAGAAGGAAACACCGTTTGTGTTTTCTAAGGATTGTATTGATGCTTTTCAGACTTTTGAAAAGAAGCTTACCGAAGCTCCAATCTTAGTTGTCCCGAATTGGAACCTACCTTTCGATCTCATGTGTGATGCAAGTGATTTCGCGATTGGTGCGGTTTTAGGACAATTAAAGATGAAGCACTTTCAGCCTATACACTATGCTAGCAAGACTATGACAGAAGCTCAAATTCATTACACTGCCACGGAAAAAGAAATGCTTGCCGTTGTGTATGCTTTTGAAAAGTTTCAGCCATATCTTGTCTTATCAAAAAGCATAGTGTATATGGATCACTCGGCTTTAAAGTACCTTATGAATAAACAAGATGCTAAGCTAAGGTTGCTCCGGTGGGTTCTTCTCCTACACGAATTTGATATCACCATCCGTGATAAAAAAGGAAGTAAGAACCTTGCGGCGGACTATTTATCTAGACTTGAGAATCCTCATAAGGATGTGTTAGAAAACAAGGACATAAATGAACATTTTCCTTTAGAAACTCTTGGAGTTATTTCTAGTGAAAGTACCCCATGGTTTGCGGACTATGCAAACTACTATGCGGGGAATTTTATCATCAAAGGAATATCAACTCAACAAAAGAGGAAGTTTTTCAAGGATGTTAAACATTATTTCTGCGACGATCCCTAATTTTTCGTACTTGTGCGGATCAAATCATTCGACGGTG
This sequence comes from Tanacetum coccineum, assembly GCA_026074375.1. Taxonomy (NCBI): domain Eukaryota; kingdom Viridiplantae; phylum Streptophyta; class Magnoliopsida; order Asterales; family Asteraceae; genus Tanacetum; species Tanacetum coccineum. Next base: position 25,715 of record BQNB010015551.1, read on the forward strand.
TGTGCATGGGCAAGAAGCTTTTGAAATCCTCAAAGCTTGTCATGAAGGACCCACCGGGGGCCATCATAGTGCCAATCTCACCGCTCAAAAAGTATTTGATGCCAGTTTTTTTTGCCTACCATATATCGAGATGCCCATATGATGATCAAATCTTATGATACGTGTCAAAGACAAGGAATAATTTCACAATGAGATGAAATGCCTCAAAACGCTATCCAAGTTTGTGAAATCTTTGATGTATAGGGTATTAATTTCATGGGACCATTTCCGTCTTCAAGAGGAAATAAATACATCCTCGTAGTCGTTGATTATCTTTCAAAGTGGGTTGAAGCAAAGGCGCTCCTCATAAATGATGCTAGAGTTGTAGTTAAGTTTTTGAAATCTCTTTTTGCCTGATTCGGTACACCTAAAGCTATTATAAGCGATCGTGGGACCCATTTTTGTAACAATCAGTTTGCTAAAGTAATGTCTAAGTATGGGTCACACATCGTCTAGCTACCGCTTATCACCCTCAAACGAGTGGTCAAGTGGAGGTGTCTAATCGAGGTTTAAAAAGTATTCTAGAAAGGACAGTTGGAGAAAACCGTGCCTTATGGTCTGACAAATTAGATGACGCTTTGTGGGCATTTCATACTGCTTTTAAGACATCGATTGGTTGTACGCCTTATAAGTTAGTGTACGGAAAGTCTTGCCATTTACCCATCGAGTTAAAGCATAAAGCATATTGGGCTTTGAAACATGCTAACTTCGATCTTAAAACCGCAGGTGATCATCATAAGCTTCAACTTAATGAACTTAATGAGCTTCGTGATCAAGCTTACGAGAATTCTTTGATTTATAAAGAGAGGACGAAGAAGTTTCATGACTCAAAGATCAAAAACTGCATTTTCAATGTTGGTGATCGAGTTTTACTCTTCAACTCTCGTCTAAAGATATTCTTAGGAAAGCTTGAAACTCGTTGGTCAGGACCTTTCACCATCACCAAAGTTTTTACATACGGAACCATTGAGTTATCTCAACCCGATGGTCCAAACTTTAAGGTGAATGATCATCGTGTAAAGCATTACTTCGGAGGGGACTTACCACCCAAGGTGGTCCAGGATCTCCACACTCTCTCCAAGGACGAATGAATTCGGGGATCGAGTCAAGCTATGTGACTCGGTTACCAAAAACAAAGCGCTTCGTGGGAGGCACCCCATGCTTATCCATTTTCTATTTTTCTTATTTCTATTGTGATGTGAGGAGGCTTGTACTCTTCCGATTCTTGTTGTTTTACTTGTGATTATTTGCAAGATTGGCCCAAAATTTTCTAAAGACTCTCGTGTTCAGCGTTTTGTCCCGGTCCACTCGAGCTTCCTAGCCTTTGCTTGCCATTACTTTGGGGAAATCCGATATCCTAAGATTATTATCAACTAACATTTATCTTTTAGCACACTTAATGAACGGCTAAAGATTTTTGTAATACTTTCTTCAGGCTTAAGTTATGCATTCGACCTTTTTGAGTTCTAGTATGGGGTTTTAAGTCTTAGGCTAGGAAACATTGAGGACAATGTTTAATTTTAGTATGGGGTAGTATATCTTCGATATAATCTTACCTACTTTTTCCCGTTGTTCTCACGTACCCCGTTTTCCCACCAAAATTTTCAAAAATATGAAAAATTTTAAAATTTTCAAAAATAAAATAAGTGTTTTTGTCATAATTTTGACTTTCCTGCTGGGTAGAATAAGAGTAAATTTTGACTCGATCGAGCATGTTGAGCTCTAGCTTGTTCCTTAACTTTTAGGCTAAGCGTTCGCGGAAATTCGCGAAGAACAAAAAATGATAGAGTTAAGTATGAGTGGGATGCTAAACAAGGATTATTTGGAAATCTTAAGAGCTCATGTATGTAATTTGTGGCTTTTTCTCCCATAAGCTCTTAACCGGATTAATATACGTGCTGTTTTTGGAGATTAAACTTAAATCAACAATTTTTATGTAATATATAGCAAAAATTTTAGTCTTAGTTCAAATTTATACTTGAATTTTTCAAAAAGAAGTCTTTTCTATATAAATATAAAAAAATGAAAAAAAATTGATAAAAAAATATAATAATAATAAAAGCTGTGGGCTGATAAAAGTTTACTACCTCTTGCCGGCTCACAACCGATGTGGTAGTCTTCTAAAGAAAAGCCCATAGTAAGAATAAAAATCCGAGACTGATAAAAGTTTGCTGCATCTTGCCGGCTCACAACCGATGTTGCAGCCTTCTAAAAGGTCGAGGGTTACAATTGCATAAATATCTAATATTAAGTTTAAATTAACAAATAAATTTCTTTTTGTTAAATTCAAATATGCTTTTGAACTTTGACTATTCTATTTTATAAGCTATGAATATTCAGGAAACCTGAGAGTTTTTGAAACCTAAGGTCCGTGAGTCCCGATACTAGTCTCTGTGGGGTGTCAAAAGCCTGGTCACTTAGCTGCAAGGTTGGGATGTGCCGAGACGAAAGTCGCTACATGGGATGATCTCGCCTTCAAACTTATTATTCTCGGGTGGAACGTGAAGCATAGTATTTTTGCAAAACGTTGATCCATGGTTGAAATTCAAAATAGCACATTCACTTAAGATATAATAAATGTCGGGAGTGAAAAGTTTACAAGTTGCAAATATGAGTAGTGTTAGCATCTTTACTAATATTTAGCTGTGATTTCGTTTTAAGCTTGGTTTGGAGCAAGTGAAAAATCGGGGACGATGAATTTATCCTTTTTGGGGCATTCTCGGATCGAAATGCATCTTGTTCTATGATCCCTAACAGTTATGGAAATAATGAAAGTCGAAATATTCTAGTTACTAAAAAAAATTGAAAAAATTTAAAAATGGGAAAATTGGGTGTTTTAAAGCTTGCGATTTCTTAACTCTCTCCACAAAAATATTTGCTACTTTTAAAGATTTAGTTTGGGGAAGTTTTGAGGTATTTGGCTTTAGAGCATATAATATTGCGTGAGGAAACGCAATCGATTAGTTTGGGGAATTTTGATATGTGTGAAAACACATATCCGTTTTATATCAAAAATAGCCCATAAAAGACAAAATTATGCTTAAAATGCTTGTATATTGCTTGTTTTGTCTTTGTGATTGTGTAGGTACGGATAATGCAAATATCACAAGAAAACGGTCAAAATCGGATAAACACGGACACGAGACGGAAAAGAGTGTGCAATAGACGGGAGTATGCTATCAAGGTTAAAAGTCAACCATTGGTCAACACTAGTCAACCATATGAAGACAAAAAATCCTAAAAAAATCCCAAAACAGTCCCTCATTACCCTAACACCGTTATCTCTTTATTTTATAAGAGATAACGGTCGTTATCTTTCTTATAAAACCTAAATCCAAAACCTGTTAACCTTACCAAGCCCAAAACCATAACCCTTGGACCAATCCTTTTTGGTATAAGCCCGAAGTCAAACAAATATAACCCGAGTCAAAGAAGAGTCAAACACCCACCCTTTAATAAAAAGTAAAACGCGGGAAAATTGGTTTTCACTATTCATCATCTCCTTCAATTTTTACCTGCGTGAAATCAAAGGGTAAATTAAAATTGAGGATGTGGCTTATTGATTCGGATACTAAATGACATGGTGGCAAAATTTTAAGTCATAAAAAGCTCTCATTGGTCAATCTCCCACAAGAATGTCACGCGGGACATGAAAGAAAGCACACCCATGATTGGTAATTTGCAATAAAGTTAGTGCAAAAGAAGTACAATGAGCCAGACACACGGAATGCCACGTTGGCAATCCGTGTGCTCACTCATTTAATCCAACGGACATCAATAAGGATCCTATGATGAGGAGAGAATGGAAGGCCAAGATTAAGGAAGAGAGAAGCGTGATCCAAAACCTAGAAGCATCCTCAGAAGGCTATAAATAAAGCTCCTCACTCACACACACACACCATCTTCTTTTCTTGCATTTTTTAGTTCTTAAGTAGCTTACGTAATTTTTTAGTAATTTCTCATTAAGCTTTTGTATTTTCAATTCCAAGTTATGTAATCTGTTTTTAAATCAATGAAATATTAGTTTACTTTATGAAATCTTTGTTAGCTTATTATATTTCTCAAAGCTCTTGTCACTGTTACATAAGCTCTAAATAAGCTCATCATAAGCTCTCTTAGTCTTTAAGCTAAGATTAAGCTCAAATCAAGCATCTAATCTACTTAAAACTTTAAAATCAGTTTAATACCTTTGCTAGAATGGAATTGAGCTTTTTGGATGATAAGCTTAACTTGGAAGAGCTTATGGCACCCTACTAGCTTATCCTTGGATAAGTTGGAGCTTGTAGAACATCTCCTTGAGCATTAATAAGCCTTTGTTTAGCTAAGGCTTTGGTAAGTTCCTTATTTCTATTTCTGTCTTAATTTTCTAGCTTATAATTTGCTTATTTTACTTATAATCTAGCTTGTTTGTGCTTAATTCTGTCTCATTGTGCTTATTGATCATGTTTTATAATATGTTTTTAGCTTAAGTAGTGTAGATTTTAGTTTTTCACTTTTTGTCTTATAAATCAATAAAAATCAAAAATAATTAGCATAGGTATAAGTTCTTCATTTCTGGCTTTTTTGCTTGTTGATTAAGGTTTATTTTGGTTGTTATAAGCTGTGCACTATCTGGTTTTAAAGTTTTACTCACTAGATTTTATTTTCAAAAGCTTAAATGGATTTTAAAACTTTTAAATGGGTGTTTGGGACAACAGCACTAACCACAAGTTAGTGCTGTTTGTGACCACTTGGTCATTTGAATCTGCTTTAAACTTCATTATTTAGTTTGATAGAGTAGGATTTATCATTTAGATTAGATCTAGTTAAGTTTTTTTCTAAGTTAGTTTAATATTAGCTATAATCTGTTAAAATTCACTTGTATCATAAGCTTTAGAAATTTCTGGTTAATGACATGGTCCTATTTAGCTTTGGTTTTGTCTTTTGAAGGTATTAAAATAAGTCCCTTATGTCTGCATAATAGTTTTTGAGTTTTGGTTCATATGCATGTCAACTGCATCAGTATTAATAAAAGATAAGAAGTTGTTTTCATGATTAATTTTCAAATGGTGATTTTGGTTTATAGGCTTTGATTTTTGGAATATAAGTAGAATAGGGGTTATAGTTTATCTGTTTCAAATTAGTTTTCATCAAAAAGTTCATTAGCTTATTTGTTTTTAGCTTCTAAAATTGCAATTTGTCTTTTAAGTTCAAAAACAAAAGTTAGCATTTCCTGTAGATGTTGTCTGTTTTTCACAAGCTTTTTCAATAAGCTATTGTTTTCCATAGACTTTTCAAAAAGCATTTTCATATAGTCTTTGAGTCAAGCTTTTAGAAAAAACAATTTCACTTCTTAAAAAGCTTGTTTGCTAGCTTAAAATTAAGCTCAAAAGTACCTCAAAGGGCCGTTTGGTTTAAAATTTTCTATAAGTGCTTATTTCAAATTTTCAGCTTATGGCTTTTGATTCTATGCTTTTTTCTAATTCAGGTTAGCTTATTAGGTTAGGTTTAGTGTAAAAGTAGCTTATTAAGTCTTAGGTTTAGCTTATTTCATGTTTTCAAGATCTTAAGTTTTATATAAAAGCTAAAAAAGAAAGTTTAACATTTTTCTATCTTTTAAGCTGAATTTCAGCTTATTTAGGGAATTTCGTAAAAAGTTTCTTTTATTAAAAGTGCTTATTTTCATAGTTTCTACAACTTTGTTTTTATAAGTTTTCAAAAATAAAAAAAGGGGAAGATGGAAATCGGGGGTGAGCAAGGCTCGAACCCCCGACCTCAACATCCTCAACCCTTATAAACGCCTCACACCACACACCTCTAACCAACGTGCCCTGGGGTCTTTTTCGTTATAGTTTTACTAAATTTAATATTTGTATACGTTTAGTCCTTTTAGCTTAATAAGCTGTTTTGGCTTATTACACAGCTTATCCGATAAGCTGTGTAACCAAGCTTATTTTTCTTAGATTCCTTTTAGTTCAAGCTATTTTCTGTATTTTTTTTAGAATTTATATAATTAGTTTAGTATTTTTAAACATTTATTTTTATTAAAAACTTTGAAAAATCATAAAAAATAGAAAAATAATCAAAAAAATATAATTCTTTTTTAGAAAATTTTCTTTTATCATAAAGTTTCTAGGAAAATTAGTTTTGTTTCCGTAGGGTTAAAATTGCAAAATTTCGATTTTTAAAGAACGGGATTCGTTCCCGTTCACGTTTTTCGTGTTTTTAAGCTCATTTCAACTCCGTTTTTGTTCTAGTTTTCTTTAAACTTACTTTTTAGTCAATTAGAGTATATTAAAAGTAAAAAATTCATTTTAGGTCTAATTTTGGAAATTTAAGGTTTTTAATAGCCATTTAGGGTTCCCGTTTTGCGTTTTTAGTTAAAGTTTAAATTTCCGTTATTAAAGTTGGGTTTAATTGTCCTTTAATTTGTTCAATTTTAGGATTTTAGGAAACAAATCAACTTTGAACCAATTCAAATCATTGTCCGAACAGCAAACGTGGTCTCAATTTCATAAATCATTAGGGAAATACGACCCGGGAATCATACTTCCCGGTTAATATACGTATAATATATATATATGTGAGAATTTTCCTTTCTTCCTTTGTCCTCAAGGGTAGTTTGGTAAATTTTCTTTCATATTATATTTTATAATTACGTGTATAGATTTACAAGCAATCAGTATAACCAATTAGATTGGTCTTAGTAAGCGTGAATGTTATAAATAGATCTATTGGGACTAATTATCTCTATCCGGGTGAGTAGTGCTCACTACCCACGGGGCTCCCGATAAACGGATATATATCATGTCATATCTCATTGGGTGTCTTGGTCAGACACCGGTAGGGAGAAATATACTTGGCATATTATATGCTACACAAATTAGCTTCGGTGTCATGAGCTTAGCGCAACAGTGGATACATTTTATGTGATACTGTATCTATTATAGTAGTCACATACATTTTGGAAATCTTGTGGTCCACACTACTTTGTTGAACATTATTGATTACTAAACATTTTTCATTATACTGTGGTGAAGCAGTAGACACTATACTCTTTCGGTTCTACATTTACACTTACATTTTTGGCGACTATTATAAGGATTGAAATGGTCATGCATACTTTATAAATCTTTTGATTTCAACATTTACATATACAAAAATCTATGAACTCACCAACTTTATGTTGACCCTTTTAAGCATGTTTTTCTCAGGTAAATTAGATGCTTGGCTTACTTGATGTGCATTGGTGTCTAACTTGACAAGATTTCATTCACGGATTTCTACTTACATACAAATAATCAAATCTCGTTGTATCTCTTTCAAGCTTTTCATTGTGATCCAATTATGGACAAATGTTATATCAATTTCAAGAAAATCAACGAGATTACTTTTAAAACAACACATTTAGAGGTCGTTATCTTGTATCTTGTGCCGTCGTATTATGAGGTAACGCCCCCGAACATATTTCCGATGCGACACATTTTTGGGGGTGTTACAGATTGGTATTAGAGCACTGGCTATAGAGAACTAGGTTGCATATGTTACCTAGACTATAACAGTTTTCACAAACATTGCATCACATCAAACATTTTTAAGTGCATACACACTACTTGCTTACTTGCTTACATTACTTGTTATATTAAGTGCTTACATGAAATACATATATATATAATATATATGCTTGCACTCCTTTTGCGTATATCGTACGTTTATTTATATAAGAGTTATTTATATAAATACCAGAATATTTCTTAAGACATTGTGAGTTTCAGAATGGTCTCATTTTACTTTTTAGACATTGTGAGTTGCACAATGGTCTCACTTCGTCCTCAGACATTGTAATATAAACAATGGTCTCAAAAAAAAAAATCAAGACTTTATACAATATCGTATTACACGAAAGCCATCATAATTTTGTTTGCATGGAATTATGTATGAGTCTAAGTATTACAAGTCTTGTATGGGCGGGACTTGTAATACGAGGATTGATATGATAATTGCTATGTTGACTCATTTATAAAGACCTTTATCTTATTTACTTTAACCGAGTACTCATTAACTATCTTGAACTATATGTCGATCTCGCCTGATTGTTTTATTCCCCGTCTCCGAAGACGAGTTTTAAACACTCGTCCTATACTCATTAGAGCACACGCATCGTCATGTCATCCATCACCTTGAAGGTTATGTGAGTATGCGTATTGCATCAGAAATTATTAAGTAGGATGATATATAATCTCTTTATTTGAAAGGATTGGAACGCCTCTTCATTTAAATAAATAAATTGTAAATCACCGAACTATAAGTTTATCAATTCATTATTTACATAAATTGGGACGCTTCTTTATGCAAATAATGAATTATAAATAAGTGGTCTTAATGGTATCTGATATGATATGAGTATGAACTCGAACCCAATAATCACTGGAACCCGATAGTCTTGTAGAGATCGTTTAGCCCATCTAGGATTAGTTTTACAAACAACATTAATAAGTACAGCGGAAATTATAAAGAACAGTAATGTTGTTAAACAAGGTTTTACTACTAAACATTCAGGCCTCTATTAATTTGATCAGAATAAATGGTTACAAACTGTAACAAGGATCCACAATCCTTATGCCTACACTAACTATCTAATAAACTAACTAATACACACACGCTTTCTTTGGTGTGTCTAGACTCTCATTGGAGAGATCTAACTATGATGGATATCTCAAACAGACGCCTTTAATACCCTTAATATAGAGGGTTTACAAGAAGACCTTGTTTACATAGGAAGCTAACTTAATATTTCACATTAAGTCCATGTTGTTTCATCTTTCTTCATTTGTGCATATGTAATTTTATAATCATCAAATCTGTAGATCCCAATAATCTTCCCCTATTTGATATTACAAAACAATCTTCATGAATGAAATAATCTTCAATGCTTCCCCTTGACTTAAGATCTTCTTGAACATGTCACTACGCATAAATAAGCTGCAAATCATATTTCTTGTAGTATTCTTCCCCTTTTCGTAATCATCTAATAGGGGTCTTCTTGTAGATATGCAACTTGTAAACATTTCCCCTTAAGTGGTGCATGTAGATGGTTAAACATTTAATCAATAAGCTTCCCTTGAAACCAATATGTTTACCATCTCTTGAATCTCGAACTCTGTAGGCTCTATGTAGTGATTACTGATGAAGAAAACTGAGTATAACGAATTTGATGAAGAAGTAGAATCTCCCAAACTTGTGTCTTATGTCTTGTACTATCTACGTGACGTCGAACTTATAAATAAATTTGTGAAATATAAGTAGACCGCAACCTCTTGACAAAAACCTCATCTTCTATGAGACACATACTAAGTGATAGCAAATGTGAGCATTGAGCACCATAAGAAAAATCACACACCTTTGCTAGATTTTGACAAGTCTTCGTCACACTATTGTAAGCACGAACAAGTTATCTTTAAAGTCAATGTCCTGTTATAAACACGACTTTAAGATATGATAAGAACATGCATCTGTGAAACTCAACTACAACATCAAATAAGTGACAATCAACTGTCTTCGTAATCACATCTTTAAATAATCTCCAAAACGAGCCATAAAATAAATAGGAATAAACTATTGTGAACAATAGTTCCATCCGAGATCCAAACGCGTCTGTTGTCCAACATCGGACAAAACTAGCAATAGAAACCATCTAACCCAGCAGTACAAACTGAGTTATGCTAGCAGTATCAACATCCAAAGTAATTAGCAACGCTTTTTCTGTCAGAAGGCTGTCACTAATCCGTCACAAAACTAATGACTCCTTCCTCCCAAAACTGTTAGCAACACTTTTTTTGTCCCTAAACTGTTGCTAATCTGTCACTAATTCCAGCAGCATAAACATTCAACGAGCAGCACTAATTGTAGATACGAGTAGCATTAAATTTTAAATATCATACAACCCAAATTAATTCAGCAGCCCACAAAAATCACCTCCAATGGGCTTCCAACACGCCCTATGAACAACAGTATTAACACTTGCCATCACTCAACATATACTGAACCAAAATAACCACCATCAGTACTAAAAATACAACCAGCAGTATTAATTCTATGTGGGCAGTATTAACCTTCCATACCTGGCAGCACTAATATCTTGGCAGTATTAAAAGTCATATCCAGCCCATGAAATCAGCAAAACACGTTCAAAATATACTCCGGAAGTTATTATAGGAAGTAAATATATTCCCTAAAAATAGGGTAACATAACAAATCCCATTCTTTTCCAAATCTCTTTACTTGCTGCTTTTCCTTCAATCACATCAACATCTAATCATATCATAACAATAATATTAACTTTCCATACCTCATGATGTCCACGTCCAAAATATAAGAATTATTATGAGACTAAAATATATCCCTTAAAGTCAGGGATTTCACATTTAAATCACATCTCATTCCACAAATCACGAATCATACTCATAACTTTTTCCATAATTCACGCATCCATAACCAATATTGTTTCCATGATCTACACATTCTTAATAACCATCACCATTATGAATTAGCATATCACTTTTCTATTTGTACTACTGCTGCTTTGTTTCCATCAAACCTTCAATATCAAACCTGCTGATATTGCAGCTTCTTACTGCTATAAGCAGTACCTTATATCTTTAATCATATGGCTACCTCCTGCTTCTATGTTACATGAGTCTCCTTATGTTAAAACCATAAGCAAGCCAAACATCCATCACGAAGTAATCAAGTTAGGGTTTATGAAAACAATTCTAGAACCGCAAACCTGTTACTTCTTTTTCTGTATCCGTTTGAGTTTTTTTAGGGTTTAGGAAACCCTAAACTAATGTAGCAAAACCCTAAATATTATGCACGCTACTGGTCTGCTGCTTTAACTACTGAAAATTTCCACGAACCTTCAACCAGGCAGACATCCTTCAAACCTTGAGAATCCTAGATATCAAGAGAAACCCGCTCTGATACCAATTGTGGAGATCGTTTAGCCCATCTAGGATTAGTTTTACAAATAACATTAATAAGCACAACGAAAATTATAAAGAACAGTAATGTTGTTAAACAAGGTTTTACTACTAAACATTTAGGCCTCCATTAATTTGAACTTGTTAAGACTACAGAGATATGATTTGCAGCTTATTATGTGTGGTGGCATGTTCAAGAAGATCTTAAGTCAAGGGGAAACATTGAAGATTGTTTCATACATGAAGATTGTTTTGTAATATCAAATAGGGGAAGATTGTTGGGATCTGAGATTTGATGATTACAAAACTAAATATGCAAGATTAAAGAAAGATGAAACAACAAAGACTTAATGCAAAATATTAAGTTAGCTTCCTATGTAAGCTAGGGTTTTCTTGTAACCTCTCTTTATTATATACAGAGGGTAGGCGTTGGTTTAGAAGTTATATACGAAAAATAGGATTCCATGTGAGTCTAGATAGTTAGATTGCAACGTCGACTGATGAGGAGATCGAATAGTAACTCTTAGTTAGTGGTTGTAGACCCAAGTTATTAGTCGGGTGGTATAATAAGGATAACGTGCATGAATAAATAAAACCTTTGTTTGCATAATATACTGTTCGTATTATTTCCGACTTCAGTGTGCATAATATATTATCTGTTTTTTAAACGATCCTGTTGAGTCTATACGATCTTCAAAGTGGTTTCAGAGCTTGTCGTGGAACTCTGAATAAGAAGAATCTCAATTGTAAGATGGCAGAACAAGATACTCCTACCGCCCACTATAACAGCAATGAAAATCCCTATATCAGGAAGGGAGAAATATGGATATTTGGAGCTGAGGGGAATGCGACAATATATCTGTCACATAGACCATAACCTATGGGATGTTATTGTTAATGGAGATCTAGAAGAAGACCTGCACCAACAGGAGAATCAATATTGGTCTCCTTCTGCTCCTCTTGTTTCTAAGACTACCAAACAATTGGTGCTAAAAAGGAATCAGGGAAAATAATTAAGAGCATCTTGTTTTAGCAAATACCTGATGAATACCTTCTTAGTTTCACAATGTTGTAGATGCCTAAATCCTCTGGGCTGCAATTCAAAGCAAGGTTTGGAAGGTAATGAAGAATCAAGAAGATGCAGAAAACATGGTTCTAAAACATCAGTTGAAAACTTACACTGCAATCAAATGAAGTCTAGACAAGGCTTTTGATAGATTACAAAAACTCATATAAATTCACATTAGGAGGTTCATCGGTTGCCTCCAATATCAATAAGGCAAATTATCAACACAGAAGTTCCTAAGAAGTCTTCTTCTTTCATGGAATCAAATTGCTCTAATTCATGTAGAGATAAAACCATACATTGATGAGATTGATATGACTGGACCTCTACAAACAATCTTTGGGTTTATAAAGATGAGATGAAAAGGTCTTCAAGGTTCACTTCTACTTCTTCAGAACTTGGCATTTCTTTGCTTTGAGTACACTAGCACGTAATTATGATGGTTAGTACTGCTAGTGGAGATTTTAGGGTTAGTACTGATGGAGGAATTAGTCAAGTTTCAACTACCCCATGTACTCTTGATGTAGCGTGCTCTTTCTTTTCACAACCAACAACCAGTCCTCAACTTGAAAATGAGGATTTTCAGCAGATTGATGAAGATGACTTGGAAGAATTGGATCTTAGATGGCAGGTTGGCTTATGTTGATGTCAGGGTGAAGAAATTCATTCAGAAGACAGGAAGGAACTTGGATTTTAAAGAAAAACGACATGTTTCTCTTGATAAGTAAAAAATTGAGTGCTACAACTGTCACAAAAAAGGACACTTTGCTAAGGAATACGAATCTGGAAGGAATCAAGGGAGAAGATATTATGGTGACAATGGCTGGAGCAATGCACCAACAAATGAATCTTCATCACAGGTCATGGTGGCTCAAGTGAGATTAGGAGGGCTATGATGGTGTAAGATTTTGCTAGTAGAACAATCATCTCTGCTTTAATTGGGCATTCTCTACTCAAGCTCATCAAGTTCTTATGACAATGAGGTACAAAAAAAAATTGTTTCTAAACAATGTCTTTGGTGAAAAAATAAAAAAAAAAAAAAAAAAATAAAAAAAAAAAAAAAAAAAAAAAAAAAAAAAAAAAAAATAAAAAAAAGAAATAAAAAAAAAACACAAAAAAAAAAAAAAAAAAAAAAAAAAAAAAAAAAAAAAAAAAGTTTGAAACAAAAAAAAAAAAAAAAAAAAAAAAAAAAAAAAAAAAAAAAAAAAAAAAAAAAACAAAAAAAATCTTTAAAAACTCTTCAAAAGAATTATGATAGTGAATAGAAAAACATAGCAGGCAAGACTAGAAGACGCGGGGTTATAGTTTGCCTTAGAATCACTTAGAATCTAGGATCTTGTACATGAAAAGAATTGAATGGCTTGGGGTTGAAAAAAAATAATGAGCTTTCAAAAATATAAGCTTAAATGCAGTGAAATAAAAATTAACATCCTTAACTGGAATTAAAGAAAAAGTTGTTAAGGGAAAGAGATGAGTTAAAAGTAAAGATAGAAAGAAAAATGGAGAAGAATACGTCCATGATCTTGATAAATTAACTAAACAGTCATCTAATGAGTGTTAGCGATAAAACTGGTTTAGGATATGGCACACAATTGAATGAAATGAGTAACAATTCTGAAACTGATAGTGAGATTAGTTTGAGTGTTTTTGATGTCAGAACTAGTGATGAAGAGTCCATACCAGCTAATGATAGGTTTTCCAAAGCAGACGGGTATCTTGCTGTTCCCTCTCCTATAACAGGGAACTTCCTAACCCCAAGAGCTGACATATCATTTGCAGGTTTAGATGAATATGCCATTAGGAAGAAAATAATTGAGTAAAAAACAACTGATCTTAATACTAAAAGAAGTGAGACTGTAGGTAAAACAAATGAAGCAAATATTCAAAAACCTAAGATAGTCTATGAATCAGTTAATAGAGATAAAGTTATCATTGAGGATTGGAACTCAGATGATGAGGATGATGTGTCTGAAGTGCAAACAGTTAATCCTGTTAAGACTAATGATAAAATTGGTCAAACTTCTAAGAAAGCAAGAATTGGATTTAAGTAAATAAAAGCTTGCTTTGTCTGTAAGAGCACTGACCATTTGATCAAAGATTGTGATTTTTGTGACAAAAAGAGCCCAGGACCTAAGCTAAGAAATATGGTCAATACTGGTCAAAGGGTGGTCAAACCAGTATGGGATAATGCAAAAAGAGCTAATCATCAAAAAATTTCAAATAAATTGAACTACCCTTAAGCAAGAAGGACTTTTGTCCCATCGGGAGTACTAACCAGAACAGGTTTGGTTAATCATGTTAGGCCAAATGAGAAAAGGGCAGTTCACACAATTAGTACTGCTAGACCAGTTTAGACTTGCTCGGCTCCTTTTAGTTATGTTAGAACCATTTACCCATATAAAATATAGCACAAACTGGTGGTTCTATTAGACCAATTTACCTAGAATGGACCCAATGTTAAGACCAATGAGGCTCATATTACCTATTAAGAAAGTACTTTACTACACAAAACTAGCTTTTGGACCCAAAGACTCTTTTAAAAACAGATGTTATAAACTTTTGGGGGTCAAAATTTGACTACTGCTGGGACTTAAGTAGCAGTAGGTAATTCTGGTAAGGGTAAGATTGGATAATGACCTTAGAAAGTAAGGTGGATTTGGTGGCCTAAGCGGAATTACTTTGGATATGTGTCCAAAGAGCAGTGGATCATTCATGGATCATGAAGGTTGGTATGTAACCACAAAAGGGATTTCTAAGTCTGTAATGGCTTGGGTCCCTAAGAGATACTAATTCTCTTACTTTTTGTGCAGGGCAATCCAGAGATCTTGTTACAGGATCATGCAGTGGTGGATAGTGGTTGCTCTAGCCATATGACTGGCAACAAAGCTTATCTTTCAGACTATGAAGATTACAATGGAGGATTTGTGGCTTTTGGAAGTGATCCCAAAGGAGGTAAAATCACGAGTAAAGGTAAAATCAAAACTGCTAATTTAGACTTTGATGATGTTTATTTTGTAGATGAACTTAAGTTTAACCTTTTCTATTAGTCTCACAAATGTGTGACACTGAAAAATAGATGTCCTTTTTACTAGCCTGAATGCTTATCTTGTCTCTTGCTTTAAGCTTCGTGATGAAAGTCAAGTTTGTACATTTAGAGCTCCTAGAAAGGATGATGTGTACAGCTTGGATTTAAAGAACATTGTTCCCTCTGGAGGTATAACTTGTTTATATGCAAATGCAACAGCAGATGAGTCTAAATTATGGCACAGGAGATTAGGTCATGTGAATTTCAAAAATATAAACAAACTTGTTAAAGGTCACCTAGTTAGAGGCTTACCTTCAAAAGTTTTTGTGAATGACCACACTTGTGTTGCCTACAAAAGGTTAGCAACTAAGTGTGACGAATGTGAGTTCTTTATGCCTCCTATAAGGCCAAAGTTAGAAGAAAGAATCATCAGAAAAGCCCCTTAGAATTATGTATTGAACTTATTTGGACCTGTCTCTGTAGAAAATATTAACAAAAAAAGGTACTGTTTGGTTGTGACTGATGATTTCAGCAGATTTAGTTGGGTGTTTTTCTTAGCTACCAAGGATGAAACATCTAAAATCCTTCGTAAATTTATCATAGGCTTAGAAAACCAATTGAATCATAATGTTAAAATCATTAGATGTGATAATAGGACAAAGTTTAAGAACCATGCTATGAATGAATTCTGTGCTAAGAAAGGAATAAAAATGGAGTTTAGTGTGGCTAGAACTCCACAGCAAAATGGTGTTGCAGAAAGGAAAAACAGGACCCTAATTGAGGCTGCTAGAACTATGTTAGGAGACTCACTTTTACCTATTCCATTTTGGGCAGAGGCAGTAAATACTGCCTGCTATGTACTGAATAGGGCATTAGTGACCAAACCTCAAACTAAGACACCTTATGAACTATTAATAGGTAAATAACATAGTATTAGTTTTATGAGACCTTTTGGGTGCCCCTTTACCATCTTAAACACCTTAGATTCCTTGGGCAAATTTGATGGGAAATCTGATGAAGGTTATTTGCTTGGATACTCTACCACTAGTAAAGCTTTTAGAGTATACAACAAAAGGACCAAAAGTTAAAAATAGAGAATCTGGCACATTGATTTTCTGTGGAGTAGATCAACCAATTTATAGGCAGGAACCTTGGTCCTATTTGGATGTTATGATCTTGGATTTTCTAACTCAACTCAATTAAACTGTATTCCTGTTAGTGTTAGAAAAATCAGGTTATGTGCTCTGCTCCACGGTACACAAGATTCTTATGTTTCTGGTTATCAGGGAAAAGATAAAGAAACTACTCAGGAGTACATACTGTTTCCATTACACCCTCATAGGATAAGGGGATTCCGTTAGAAGATGTTGCTCCAGCCCGCAAGCCGCACAAATGGGGGATAAACCTTCTGAAATCTCTTCTAAAGTCATTTGATGTACTGGATTCGGAAGACGTTGTGAGGGAAGGACAACATCAAATGAAAAGATATGAACAAGTCTTGCATGATGAACTTGAAGAAGATGATTGCTCAAGAAGTGATTGCTAAAGCTCTGGATGATGCAACAAGACAAGCTTTTTGATGAAGAAAAGAGGATATTGCATACTCTATAAGAGGCCAAGCTTCTTCGACTACTATGTTTTAACAACTTTAGTACTGTAGGTCATATGTTAGTTCTGTACACGCCATATGTTAATTAGTGTGCCAGACTTCACACTGAGTTGCCTGATGCTGTGAGTGAATCATCATTTGTCTTATTTGGAGGAAATATTACCTATTGATGAATCTACTCTCTCTAATGCTGCATTTTACCCCTATGTGAACCAACATATGCATTGAGTTAGAAGATGATTTGATGCATTTATCAAATAATGGCATTTTCAATGGAGCCTATGATGATGGATTGTGAGTGCAAGATGGCTTGATTTCAACTATATGGATGCACCATTATGTCAGTCCTATTCCCTCACTTGATAATTCATAAAAGGATTCATCCAATAATCAAATTCTAGGAGATCCTAAGTCAGCAGTCCAATCAAGCGGGAAAGAGTTCATAAGGATTCTTTCTGCACAAAGCAAGCTATTTTTGAGCTAAATCTCCAAAAGAACTAGAAATTCTAATCACAAGATTCTTCAGATACTTGTTTGGGTAACATGCTTTCTCTCCCAAGAAGAACCCAAGAATATATCACAAGCCTTACAAGATGAAAGCTGGGTTGAAGCAATACAAGAGGAATTGTTGTAGTTCAAATTACAGAAGGTTTGGATACTTGTTGATTTGCCATCTGGGAAAAAGGAAATTGGCACAAAGGTGGTCTTCAAGAATAAAAGAGTGGAAGAGTAGTATTGTTTTTTGATAAATTAAGGCCAGGCTTTGTTAGCACAAGGGTTTAGACAGGAGGAAGGATAGATTTTGATAAGGTTTTTGCACCTGTTGCAAGGATAGAGGCAATCAGGTTATTTTTAGCCTTTGCATCATACATGGGATTTACTGTCTGCCAAATGGGGATGTTAAAGTGATTCTCTATACACCATTGAAAAAAGTGGTGTATGACATCAACTTCCAGGCCTTTGTTGATCATGCTCATCCAACTAAGTCTATTAAGGTGATCCAAAGCTCGTTATGATCTTAATCAAGCCCTTAGAGCTTGGTTTAATGAGACACTTTCTTCCTTTCTTGTTGGAAGAATGTTTCAGAGAGGTACCATAGACAAAAAAACATTGTTTATCAAGAAGAATAAGAGTGACATTATGTTAGTCCAGTATATGTGGATGACCATTATTTTTGGCTCTACAAGGAAGTCTATGGGTACAGAGTTGAAGACTGTTTGCACAAATAAGATTCAAAATGAGATCCTGGGTGAACTCACTTTCTTTTTCGGACTTTCAAGTGAAAGCAACAAACCTGATGGATTCTTTATTAGTCAGGACAAGTATTGTAGCCTGACATCCTTAGAAGTTTGTTTTTTGGTCCATCAAGAACAGCTACTACTTATTGAGGTCTAATAAGCCTACTAGTTAAGGTTGAAGATGGTTGTGAAGATGTGGATGTTACAGGTATAAGATTTTGATTGGTCCCTGATGTATTTGACTGTATCATGGCCGACAATCATGTTTGGTGTTTGTGCCTGAGCCTGTAGATTTTCAACGTCACTCCAAAAGGCTTCGCACTTAAATGCAGTAAAAAAGAATTTTGAGATACCTCAAAATCAACCAAATTAGGTTTATGGTATCCTAGGGTATTCACCTTTTGAACTAGAAGCTTTCTCAGACAGTGACTATAGAGGAGCCAGCCTTGACAGAAAATCAACAACAGGTGGCTGTCAATTTCTTGGTAGAAGATTGATATACTTGCAATTGCAAGATGCAGTTATTGTGGGGCTAATTCTACTACAGAGGTCAGAATTATGTTGCCAGCTGCTAACTGTTGTGGGCAAGTACTATGGATACAGAATCAGATGATGGATTATGGTTTTAATTTCATGAACACCAGAATCCATATTGATAATGAGAGCACTATAAGTGTAATCAAGAATCCTGTTGTCATTTAGGACCAAGCAATATTGAAATTCGAATTTCATTTATCAGAGATTGCTATGAGAAAGAACTGATCGAGTTATTGAGATTCACACAGACTCTATTGTTTTGCCAGGACCTTCTCCACCAAAGGAATCTTGATGTCACAGATTTAATTTTTGGTGGTTAGCATTGGATGTTAAAATTTGTAACCACATTAAGGGGAGGCAAGAATAATTGTTGTTACATTTTTGTAGATGAATTCCAAGATAAGAGATGGCTATGATATCTTTTAGGGTTTACATATACTCTTTGGCATTAAGGATTCAAGGTTAGATGTAGTACTAAGCTTAGTTCATATTGCTGCAGATACTTTGTACTGCTAGTACCAGAATTAATACCGCTGGGCTTACTTAGTACTGCTCAAAGATATCTACAGATGATTATGGTGTTTGAATTGAGTGCCAAGCTATGTAATGCAGTTTGGTTTGTTTTTGAGGGCTCTTCATATGGTACTAAGTTAGTTAGTGCTGCTATTTTTGGTTAATTTTTGGTAACAAAAGTTAGTACCGTCAGGCTTCTTAAAGTTGTTGTGGGTTTACCGTTGGTCAATTTTGTACGTCTGAAATAGCCGTTGGAGGAAAATTACCGCTAGGGGGTCTTAAAGTGTATAATTGCACAGTTACTTTGAATCTTGGGTTGCTCAACCTATATTAAACCCATTCAATTGCACACTTTCTATCACTTATATCTTCTTAATCGTCTCGTTTAACAAACCCTAATCTTTCACACCGACAAACCATCATCAATTCATGTCTATGGCACCAACTCATTGAATCCTGTCCTAAGCACAACATGGTCGCCTACTTAGAAAAGACTGATGGGAATGCTGAATTTCATGAGATCATAGACTTCCTTACACGCAGCTCAATTCACTATGCTCTCACTGTAAGTCCTGTTGTCTCTACTACGTTTGTTGAACAGTTTTGGATGACTGCTAAATCCAAAACAATCAACAATGTTCGGTATATTACTGCCACAGTTGCTGGCAAGCTTGTCTCAATCTCAGAAGCATCAATTAGAAGTGATCTTTAATTTAATGATGCTGCTGGGATTGATGTACTACCAAACCAGGCTATATTTGATACCATTCAATTAATGGGGTATGAGAGAGATTTTAATACACTTACTTTTAATAAAGGACGTTTCTCTCCTCAATGGAAATTTTTGTTTCATACCATCATCTAATGTTTAAGCTCAAAAAGCACATATTGGGATCAAATACCTACTAATATTGCAACTGCTGTCATCTGTTTGGCCACTAATCAAGTTTATAATTTTTCAAAACTAATTTTTGATGGTATGATGAGGCATTTGGATGCAAAGAAGAAGTTTGTCATGTACCCATGGTTTATTCTAATATTTTTGACTAACCAACTCAAGAATGTGCCTGTCCCCTTAGACCACTTCCCAATTAATGCTTTGACTACTAAGGTTTTCTCTTTTATGGTTAAGAAGGGTAAAAATTTTTCTGGGAATGTGACCCCTTTATTTCCTTCTATGTTGGCTCAACCAACAGAGGATGAAGGTGCAGTTTCAGAAAGACCATCTGAAACCCAACCCACACCTTCTTCCTATCACCCCCCCAGTTGGAAGGACCAGTTGAGCCATAAGCCCTGACCCATTCCTCAGACCTTCTTCTTCTAACCCAATTCCTGATTCCATTCCAGAAGGCTCTGGTGGGAATCATGGAGGTCAGTCATCCAGTGATAGATCCCTATCAGGGAATGAGGATGGCCTGACACTCCAAAGTGTGTATGATCTTTGTGTTTCCTTGTGTAAACAGGTTACAAATCAAGCTGCACAAATTAAAGATTTGAAGGCTCAGATCAAGCAGCTAAAGAAGAAGGCTAAACCTGTTATCTCACACCATAATGCTTGGATCAAGAGTGTCTCCATGAAGAAAAGATTGGCAAGGAAGAAGTCTTTGAAGACAAAGTTGATGCAGAAGGAGTCTGTATCCAAACAGGGGAGGAAACCTGCCAAATCTGAACCAACAATACATAAAGATCCAGCTTTTGATGATCTTGATGATGCAATGGATTACATGGAGCCCGAGGATGCTCATGATGAGGGGACAATGAAGGACAGTGAAGAAACAAGAGTAAGTACTAAAGAACAAGTTAGTACCGACAAGCCAAAAGTTAGTACCGACAAGCCAAATGAAGGTACTGCTGAGCCAAAAGATAGAAATTCAGATGAAAGTGCTACTCCTACAACTGTTTTTAGAGATGATGAAACTATTGCTCAATTTCTGGTTACCATGAGCCAAAATAAGACTAAACAAAAAGGATTTGAGATTAAAGAGATTAAAGATACTGATAGACCAAGAACTACAACTGAAAGGTCAATCTTAACTTTGAAGCCACTTCCAAAGATTGATCCTAAAGACAAAGGCAAGAAAGTTCTTGAAGAAAAAGCTGAATTAGATGCTGAATCAGAAGGTGTAAATGAAGCTGAAAGAAAGTTTGCTCAGCTTGCTAATGATGAAGAAATAGCTAGAAAGGTTCAGGAGGAATAGGAAGCAGAAGAAGAGAAGAAGAAGTTGGCTGAGGAAGAAGCTACTAAAGCTGCATTCACCAATGAGTATGACTTTATTCAAGCAAGACTTAATGCTGACAAGATTCTTGCTGAGAAGCTTCAAGAACAAGTGAGAGAAAAGTTCACCTTTGAGCAAAGAGTCAAGTTTCTTCATGATACCATTGCTGCACAAAGAAGATTTCTTGCTCAACAAAGATCTGAGGCTATCAGAAACAAGCTTCCTATAAGAAATCAACTGAGAAACCAAATGATGACATACTTGAAGTATGTAGGTGGATACAAACATGCTCAGCTGAACAAAAAGAAGTTTAAAGAAATACAAGTGATGTATGAAAAGGTAAAAAGGGCAAATGAAAATTTCATTACAATTGGTTCTGCTAAAGATGAAGAATTGATTGAAAAGATGAACAAGAAAGTAGCTGGTATGGATAAAGAAGAGGTTTCTAAAGAATCTAAAAGTACTAAGGTTAAAGCTAAAATTGAAGAACCTAAGGAGAATATCAGGAAAAGATCAGGAAGGAGACTTAAGATGAAAGCTCCAAAGAGGTCTAAAAGGTAAAAGACTGATTCTGATCATGAAGAGGAGAATCCAATAAGAACCTTTCTAAAGATTGTTCAGAAGAAGAAGGAAAAAGAATTGGATTATGAAGTTTTCTGGGCTACTTAGGTATCCTATCATCATCTGGGAATTAAAAATTTTATGATTATGGACTTTTTGGGAAGAGAGTTGATTTTACTTACAGAGTTTTAGAGCTGATGGAAGTGCAAGGTGGAATCAAGTCCTTTTTCTTGAGATGATTAAACTTTTTGATCAGGATAGGATTGGATGAGATACATAGTATAGTAATGAAATGGTTTAAACAACATCTCCAGAAATGGAATTGATCGACTTCTTTGGGGGTGATTGAGGATTTGTTTAAGGAAAGGAAGATTGATAAACTTGGAGAATCAGAAGAGTGGAAGCTTTAGAGCTGGGATATTCTATGAAAAATTGTGGATTTCATGTCTTGAGACTAGAGATGGTACTGAGATCAATATGTAGCAGAGAGAAGATACCCGCTTACTAAAACACATTAGATGGGATGATGGATCTAAAAATTGACAGCTGTATTGATATTGATACCGAATTTTGATTTGCTAACGTTTATTGCAGCAACAAATTGAAGGTTTGGAGGGCCAAGTATGGAAAATGAGGAGGAATCTTTGAGTGTTGGTTGTAAAATCCACACAACAAATGGTTCATCAAGTTACACCCATGTTTTAACATACATTAAGAATTGGCTAGTCAATAAGCAAACGGGCTTGTGGTATAAGACTCTCAAATCCTTTATGGTTGACAATTTACCAAAAAATTGTATGGTCTCTCAACTCACCTGTGCTTCACAGTGATGAAGTGTGTGTCTAGTTCAAGGATCAAAACAGTCTGGTTAAAGACTAATCAAATCTGTTGATAGCTGATAGTTTGCTAAAAACTATATGGTTATCAGTGTACTATGTTATGATAATGAAGCATTGACTAGTCCAAAAGCAAACAACTTTTGGTAAAGACAAATCAAATCCATTGATAGTTGATAGTTTACTCAAAACTATAAGGTTATCAATTCACCTTGTTGTTTACAATACACAGAAATGCTATCCCAGAGCCAAACGACTAATAGAAAGTGAATACCAAATCCGTTAATGGCTGGTAGTTGCCAAAAAAAATTCAAAGCCAAACTTAGTTTAGGATTTTGCTGTGTTGCTAATAAAGAAGGGAAGCTTCCCCCTTAAACCAGATAAACACATATCGACGAAAGAGATAGTTGAACTATTCATTTCGGGCCACTAGTATGAAGACTTAGGTCGCGATACATCCTAGTACTGCCAAGTAAGTTGAATACTTACATCCATTAGCCTCGTCCGTTATTAATCATCAAACATTACAGACATCAGAAACGAGACTCCGTCCTTGAACATTTATACCTTTATACAGACATACTCACGCGAGTACACTTTCTTCTTGATGTTTTCACTATTAAGAGACTCTCTTTATAACGTGTTTATATCAGTTATAAGACCGGTAATGATATTTTTTTGAGATACCTATTTTGATGGATTAAATATCCTGGTCAAACCTAGCCAAAACTTTTGGTATATTGGGAAGTGTCGAAACATCAAATTTTGCTGACTAAAGTTATCTACGCCATGTTTAAAAACTGGTTTATTAAATCTTAATTTTTTTTTCTTGGTCACACAATCGGTTAACTCAAATTAAATCTCGGAACGAGATTTCTTTAAGGGGTAGGTACTGTAACAACTGGCAATTTTTGAAATTTTAAATGACTATTTTACCCTTTGACTTTTCGAGTCCGACTTGACTTTTGATCTTTTATTGTCACATAAAAACGATTACCGCGTAATCAGTAATTTTTCGGAACATATAAATCATATTTATTATTACATATCTCTCATGTGCAAATTATTTTTTTTACTTATTTGACTTGAAAACGAGAAGATATATGTTATTCCTAAGTTTACTTATCAAAAACGACCCGCTAAATTATGTTTTCACGACCCGGACTATGAAGCAATTTGATGTAAAATGACATTCCGGACAACTTTTTAGTTTTGCCCGAGACCCGAAAACAAGCAAAAAATGACTGAAATACCCTCGCAAAATTTTAGAAACAAGAACAATGCGTATCGACACAAAAATAATTAAATTTATATTTAAATATCACAATTTATTTAATAAAAATAATTAATAAATTATTTAACATTTTATTGAAAAATGTTTGTTGAAAACGCGAACATTTAACTTAAAGTTTCACTTTACGGACAAAACTTACCCGATGACTGCGCAATAAATCACAAACATTTTTAATTGAGTTTATAAAACATTTATGAAATAATATTCGAGTGAATACACGTTTTCGTGGAAAAAATTAATTGGAAAACAATGGCGCAACTTTCGTGTTTTAAATCATCCGTTATCTAGCTTAAACGAGTCTCGAATCATTATTTAACGAAAGTTACGTTTTTAGTCCCTCTAGGAATATTTACAACCCTTACCCTAGACTATACTACACTTGCTACAATTTTTTTTAAACTTTCAAGTATATATATCAAAGTCATTAGGGTTTTACTCATTTATACTAGCCACCACCACACACACATACTCTCTACTTTTTTCCGGCGCCGCCTCCGGCCAACTTCCGGCCACCAGCCGCCGGCACCCACCACTCCATCATCTCCATAACCATCACCGCCACCCCCGCTACGTCCACCCCACCACCATACCCACGGCACAGCAGCCGCCGCACCATCATCATCCATCCGAACACGTCACCACCATCCCCTCCATCATCATCAACCGCCTACACCAACATCTTCATCAGCCGCCATGGCTGCCCCACCTTCGTAGCCCCATCGCCACCTTCACCACCATGCCAACATCATCACCACATCGTCACCATTATGGCCACGACTCATCCGCCACCATAACCGCTGCCACCACAGCCACGCACCACCATAGGGTGCGTTTGGTTTTCTTATAAGCACCAAAGGTGCGTTTGGATCTGGGTCAGCACTACATAGGGTGCGTTTGGTTTTTCTTAACAGTAGAGTGTGTTTGGTTGTTATTAATAGCCTTAGAGTATGTTGGGTTTTTGTAGCACCATAGGGTGCGTTGGGTTGTTATTGACAGTCTAAGGATGCGTTGGGTTTCTCGTCAGCACCACAAGGGTGCGTTTGGTTTTAGAAAACTGCACCAAGGGTGCGTTTGGTTTAGCAGAAAAACCACATAGGGTGCGTTTGGGTGAGCAGGAAACACCGTAAGGGTGTGTTTGGGTGAGCAGGAAACCGTAATGGGTGTTTGGTTTTGCTGTTAACAGCCCATAAGGGCGTGTTTGGTACAACATCCTCATATCGGGGTGTGTTTGGTTTTACTTATTTTATTTATTATTTGATCTCGTCTATACATATATTGAAACACGGGTATTACAACATGGATTAATTAAGGTGGAAAACATTGAGTTTTATAAAAATGGGGAACGTCATATAAACGAAAAGGTCATGTCAAAATTATTATAAGTTTCTATACTTAGTAATGTTTCACTAAAACCTCTATTATTTTAGAAACTCGGTAAAAGGAAAAGGTTATATAGTTTTAAGATTATTAATTTGTTATTATACAATAACCCGACGAACAAACGAAAAACTATACTTTTACAAGTGAGACAGCTATTTTAACTACAACCCGTCAAGGAAACAAAATACTAAATTATAAAATACTATTTTATAATTCCCGATTAGAAGATAAAAACATAACTTTTGCAAAAACTTTAAAAACATTGTTTAATTAATCCGAAACTTTAAAACGTACGTTTTCTATTATGCAATAACAATTTATTAATTAAATGGGTGATTTCTAAACATGTGTCGAAATATTTTGTTTCAATAATTTTCTCGCGTTTCTTATATAATACCTGAAAATTATTATATACCTCGATTATTATTTGATTATTTGTCTTTGTTATATAACTCACCATATGAATTATATACTTGTTCACTTTTCGTATGTAATATATACTGAATATATTACATACTTTGCGTTTGCTTTTCCGTTTATTTTATTTCACCAACCACCAAACTATTACAACTTGAAATCTAAACCCTTTTATCAACATGTTGCATTTATGTAACCAATCATCGGTAAACCCAAATGCATCATTCTAGAGTAGTGGGATTTAGCCGTTAAGATAAACCGTAACTTCTTGGTCGAGCCATCCCGGTTTCCGTTTGTGTTGTGCTTAATATGTGCAATTATGCCAATCGTTCTACGACATCGAGGTGAGTTTATAGCCCCTCTTTCACTTGTTTAACAATTACTTTACAAATCTTGAGGGAGAATACATGCTCGTTACAATTTGTTTACACATTCATTTACAATTTACATTGTATACTTGATTTTGTAACTTGGTTACATACACGTTTTCAAAATTGTTTACTTACTCATAACAAACTTGGTTACTTGATTGATATCACATTCTTTCTACTTATGGATTTAAGTTTTTAAAGCTGTTATGAATACAATGGTTATTTCTTCATTGGATACAAGTGTTTTTGGTTATCATCTCCTGTTTACGTGTTGCCTAAGTAGCGATTAGACCACTCTCTTGCCCGAAACTATCATGAACCGTTAATTATGGTATAACCAATTGGATTGGTCTTAGTAAGCGTGAATGTTATAAATAGATCTATTGGGACTAATTATCCCTATTCGGGTGAGTAGCGCTCACTACCCACGGGGCTCACGATAAACAGATATATATCATGTCATATCTCATTGGGTGTCTTGGTCAGACACCGGTAGGGCGAAATATGCTTGGCATATTCTATGCTACACAAATTAGCTTCGGTGTCATGAGCTTAGCGCAAGTAGATACATTTTATGTGATATTGTATCTGTTATAGTAGTCATATACATTTTGGAAATCTTGTGGTCCACACTACTTTGTTGAACATTACTGATTACTAAACATTTTTCATTATACTGTGGTGAAGCAGTAGACACGATACTCTTTCGGTTCTATATTTACAATTTCATTTTTGGCGACTATTATAAGGATTGAAATGGTCATGCATACTTTATAAATCTTTTGATTTCAACATTTACATATACAAAAATCTATGAACTCACCAACTTTATGTTGACCCTTTTAAGCATGTTTTTCTCAGGTGAATTAGATGCTTGGCTTACTTGATGTGCATTGGAGTCTAAATTGACAAGATTTCATTCATGGATTTTTACTTACATACAAATGATCAAATCTCGTTGTATTGCTTTTAAGCTTTTCATTGTAATGCAATTATGGGAAAAATATTATATCAATTTCAAGAAAATCAACAAGATTACTTTTCAAACGACACATTTAGAGGTTGTTCTCTTGTATCTTGTGTTGTTGTATTATGAAGTAACACGCCGGGACAAATTTCCGATGCGACACATTTTTAGGGTTGTTACATAAATAAACTAAAACACAAACACACATGGATGTCTTTTTCTCTTATAAGCGTTTTGTACAATGTTTCGTGTATTTTCCTTTCTTCTAAAGTGTGCCATTTTATTAGGTCGCGGTTAGGTACTCTTGGTTCTGATTCGACGCTATTGATTATTTCTTTGCTCATCGACCTGCTTAAGGTGAGTTTATGGCCCCACGTTTTTACTTATTTTACATATACTTTATAATCTTTTTGGGTAAGAACATGCCCGTTTACATTATTGGTTTCAAACTCGTTTATATATGCGATTTAAAACTCATTTACATTATGGATTTCAACTCGTTATATGCTTGTTTACAAACTCGTTTACATGAATGATTTCACACTCATTTTACTTATGGATACAAGTACATTAAACTTTTACAAATACATTGGTTGCTTTTACTATGGATATAAATGCTTTAAACTTTTACGTATTGACTAAGTTTCCCTGTTGCCACATAGTACACACAATCATGAACCGTTAATTACTTCGTGTAAGCACGAATGATGTGAATAGATCTATTGGGGTTGACACCCCCACCCTGAGAATTCAGGATGAGTACATTGGCCAGTGGGTGCATTTCATTTGAGGTAGTACTTGGGTGTTTTGGCAAAACATCAATTTGAGACAAATCTAAAAGACTAGGATTTTCACAAGTTGTTAAGGCTTCGGTGTCATGAGCTTAGGGCAATATCGTAAACACTTTTTGTGATTATTGTATGTGTTACAATAGTCGTACGTTGAAATGTTGGTACTTTATACTACTTTATTGAATGTCACTGATTGCTAAACATTTTCCATGATATTTGAAATGAAACATAGTCGCTAAACTCTTTTTGGTTCGCATAAATACTTACTTAAACCTATGAACTCACCAACTTTATGTTGACGTTTTTAAGCATGTTTTTCTCAGGTGCTTAGCTATGGATGTCTTTAATTGCTATATGGTGTCTCCTTGTATAGCCTGATTTTCAAGAATTATTATCTACTGCTTAAACATCGTTGTCAATTTCCAAACTTATTTATGCTTCCGCATATTATCTTTCAACCATCTGAAATTATGTAAAACCTTAACTATTTTACTTAATGCAAAGATGTTGGATTTCTAAAACGTACCCTTAGAGGTCGTTCTTTGTACTTTGTGTGATGTTTATAAATGAAGCCATGCCCTGGATGCCTATTCCGACTAGACCCGATTTGGGGGTGTGACAGATTGGTATCCAGAGCCCAAGTTATAGAGAACCAGGTAGCATTTTAGGTCTGGTCTATAACCAGTACGTGATCCTTACATGATTTTTATCCTTACCTATACGTGCCTTATATTGGCCTACATGTGCATTTACGTTTACCTTAAGTTTATTTTGCCGTACATAGGTTTTCCCATTGGTTTTATATAAAAGTTATTTATATAAATACTAGAACTCTTCTAAGACATTGTGAGTGACACAATTGTCTCGTTTATTTTCAAGACGTTGCAAATGATACAACGATCTCTAAAACCTTCTCAAGACATTGTCAGCGACACAATGGTCTCTAAAACTTTTCATGATTCTCTCATAAAACCAGTTTTGATGATATTAATACTCGACATAGTTTGTTGATCCCATAGGTTATTGTACTATTCGACTCCGAGTTTGAACACTCGCATTGAACTTCTGAAATGCATACGTCATCACGAAACTCACCACATAGGAACATGCCGGCTAATTGGAACGCGACTAGTAACTTGTCACCTCGTAACGTGCCATCTTGAAACACCTACTTCTGGAACATGACTCATTAACGCCAAATCCTTTTCTCCTTATTTCTTGTGATTTTGGAAAAATTATATCGTCAAGAAGACAACTTCTAAGTTCGGCAGATATCAACGACTCGTATCCTAATGTATTGCTGACATGCTCTTTTGCCTTGAGCAGAACAAAATCCAAGATGCCAAGAACGAATCACGCATAAAGACCCTTGAGACAAACCACGCTAATGAAGGTCACACCTTTTTATTTAAAACGTTTCTTTGAAAACTTTTGATGTATTGTTCACTTTATGGTACGGATATTTCCACTCCCTTTAATAATTAATTATTTGTACAATTAATTTCACATATTCCATTTTAACATCCTTGATATACCATTTTCTTGACGTGTACTTGTTTTAGCCATTTGGTATTAGCTCTCCATAATAATTAATTGTTTATACATTTATTTTACCTATCTCATGTAGCATCCTTGCCATATTGTTTCTTTGATATGTGTCTCTTTCAACTATTCGTATTTGGTCTCTCGTTTGCATCGATTAATCGTACAAGATGGCTCTTTATAGTCTTCTAGTTCGTGATCTATTAGAACAACTGAATCTATACATTCATTTTGTTGATCGAAAAATTCTTTATGTTCATTTCCTTTGACTGTTACTACATTTGTACGGATATTCTTGATACTTTATGATATGTTGTTTTGTTATTTTTGCTACTTAAAATCATTTATAAAGCTTATAAATGTGATTGTTATTATTTTATCTTTGCGAAATTTTGTTCATATTGGGTTAGATTCTCCTTTTCATGAAATTTGGTTTGGTAATTCTTTCGTTGGCATTGATCGATGATCATTTGCTTTTTTTTCATAAATATATTTCACCTTTCATTTTAGCATTCTTTGCTCATACATCATTGTACCTAAATAATAAATCGTTATACTCGATATAGCCTTTTTACATTGACAACTACTCCCTGTGGAGATTAGTACTCTTTCTTTGGTTCTTACGTTCACATTTATCATTTTGATGCGTAATGTTACTCGATATGTACTTCTTTGATCATCAGCACAATTCATTGGTTATCAGTTTTTGTATGTCTTCTTATCAGTACCTATATTATATCCGCTCTTTAAGGATTCTCATAACATTTAATCCATACCTACATTCACATTACAGACATTTTATATTATGTCCTTTATTTATTTGGTATTTGTTTGCTATCTAATTTGATTATTTTGTTGAACTCCTCGAACACGTTTTGACCCATAAATGATGCGTAAATTGTTTTAAGTAATATTTTACCAAGTCTTAAATTTATAAAACTCGTTTACCGATACACGCACTAACGGGCAAAGAACCCGGTCGTATATAGTGCAATAGCTTGGTAAATCCGAGGTCGTCTCAAGATCTAAGGTTTAATAGTTATAATTTAATTGTTGTCACGATTTAAAATGGTTTTAAGATTGATTTTAAGAATTACAGAGAAATAAATGCAATAAAATAAATAGATAGAAGATATCAGGGAGAAAGGCGTGCTAACATAACCATTTCACTACCAATGATATGATTACAATTTCCTGTAAAATGATCAATTATCAGTTCTATTAATGTTCTAATGTCGACAAACTCGAATTTTCATTTGAGGTTTGTCCTATACTTACTCTGCGATCCCAGATTCCCCTACGATTACACGAGCAGGGAATCCAAGCATGCAGTGGTTAAACCCTAACTACCCTTAAGACTGATCTATAATCTAAACCGATTATTAACCCCCTCGGAAAGAGTTCCCATGCTTTTTAAGTATTTAATGTGACAAAGGCGGTAATCTGGTTAATTCCTACACTAGGGATTGATATCAAGCTACCCTAGTACCCCACTAATCCCAAGTTCAACATGGTAAGTCTAATATCAGGATTAATAAGATCTAAGCCACCTTTAATACTACCAAAACATGAGGATCAATGAAAGGCTATAAGGATATCTAACAGAACCATAATTGAACAAGAAATCATAATCATAACAATAGTAGATACAAGGTTAGGCCAGCACTAGGAGTGCTTAGCCGCTCATTGTAACAGCAATGCAATAATTAATGAATAAAAACATGGATTAAATCATCATAATTCTTACAAAGGATGAAATGAATGATTAAATACAATAATTGTGTAAGTGACTTCTCCCTTGGACCTTCTGATGAAATGCTTCGAACTTTGGAGGTTTGGTTCACCTCTTAGAACTGTGTGTGAAGTGGTGGTGGTGAGTGATGCTGAATGAGCCGGATAAGGGCTCTATTTATAAGCTTCAAAAGGTTTATGGTGTAATCCTTATGGGATGTTACGCCATAACCTTGCTACGTAAGCATCCAATCTTCTAGGTATAAAAGTAGGTTACGACGTAACCTTGTCGCCTATGTTACGCTGTAACGCTGAGTCAGATACATCAGCTCTTGTAATTTTTGAATGTTGCGGCGTAGTCTTGGAGATACTTTACGCCGTAAATAGTATGATGACTCATTTCTTCGTTATAAGATGTTACGGCGTAATCCCTCAGGGGTGTTACTCCATAAAGTTCCTTGGACTCTTCACTTTAGCGCATTTCTTGTCCAAATCCCTTGTCTTTTGTTAAAATGCTCACTTGGTCCCTGAAAACTGAATATTAACAATTAAGTAACATTTTCATATATTAATAGCATACTTGTAAGCATTTTTATAGGGAATTTGATATTAAAATGTATCAACAATTTGATGTTATCAAATATCCCCCCACTTGACTTCTACTTGCCCTCAAGTAGAACCGTTTAGAATAATTTATAAATGGATTGTTCCAATTTAACTTGGAGAAATAAATTTATAAACTACTTATGCTAGAAAACATCTGAGCCGAACACCTCATGAAAAGGGGATAAAAAACACTCAACTCTCATTACTAAACTAAGTGTTCAATTTCGGTATGATCACTCAATTGCACAGTCATAGTATGTATTCTATCATAAGCTTGGAAAGTACACAAGTTTCCACCAACTAAAATTAGGGTCTAAATAGTCTCCAAGGCAACATGGGTGATATTTGGTTTATTGGGTGATATAAAGGGTAAGGATAGACATGGGATACACTTAAAATGGTTATTAAGATAAAAACACAAAACAAATAGTCTAAAGTAAACTAAGGTTGTCATAACTAGCTACTATCCATCCAAGGTCCAAAAGTCTGAGTTCAAAAACTTGATCTTCAATAATGGGCTACTAGCGTCATTCTTTATACTTGGTGATATAATGGGCTACTAGCTCCACTTTTTTTTGCACCATCTTTACATTTTTTAGCACATAGGTGGCTTTTTAGTTGCACCCTCTTTTCTTCATTTTCTTCATGATAAATATGCAAATGCTACAAGAGTTTATATCTTTAATTATTGCCCCTGCAACATCCGATATTATATGCGCATCCCCCCACTTGAGATGAACAACGTCGAAAGTGGTGATACAGGGGGGTCTTTATAGATCATAACTGATTGGTCTTTCACGAATGCATAAAGTTTCTGTTCCCATTCCCCCGAACCATGGACTTAAGTAGCTAGAGATTTCCACACAAAGAAAATAAAGACTAAAGGGTAGGCTAAGGCAAAATGGTGTAACGAAACATATATTGTTTAAACAGGAATGGCTTGACAAGGTGATCTAGGGGTATCTTGCACTGGTAGTGAGCGCAACTAGGGTTTTACACGGGGATGTCAACAAGTCAGTGTGACAAGCCGATAAACACACACACATATAGGCTTTTTGGGTGATTTCCTAAGATGTTGCCTTCTTGAACAGTCTATTCCATCTAACCAATCAGGTCTTAACAAGATGTACAGGCCAAGTTCTAAAGTCTACAATACTACCGGCACACTCATGTATTTAGTGGATTTTATGTATAAAATATGAAAACGGAATATTAGGCTTAATCTCAAAAAATTAATTACAGGATAATAATGTGCTCGGCAAAGATTTATTCTAGTTTAGGAAGAAAAACATGTCAAAATTTTAAAATTGGAACCATTTTTCAAAGAAAACTAGGAAATCAAAGGTAAATATAGGTCAAGTAGTAATTCTACTCCCATCCCCCCACTTGTTTTGTACAATGTCCCTATTGTACAATTAAGGAAATGAAATAATGAAATAAGAGTAGAATTATAACAAAAGACTCCCCTCAGTGTTGCTCTCTTCTTCGAGTGATAATTGCAAGAGTTGACTTCTTGCAAAGTGTCTATAGAACAACCTCGTTTCCCTTGAAATCACTAGACAACAAAGAGCAATAAACATTCATGGATAAATATACACTACAATCTAACTCACTTTCGTAGGAATCACGGTTGCATTTAGCATATGCAACAAGCCTTTTAAACCACTTGGTGCCCCAAGTGGACGAGTGAAGTCTCGTGAGGGTTTTCAGGGAACACACCCACAATGTTCATTTACTTGTACATGGTTTTTAAAGAGGTTTCAAACTTATTTTAGTTTTTCAGAAAGGGTTTTACGGCGTAACCATGGGTTTGGTTACGGCGTAAACATGTGGTTTTAAAATTTTGAAATTTTGAACAAAAAGGTTATGGCGTAACTAATGCTGGACTTTACGCCGTAATGATATCTGTTACGGCGTAACCTTTGTGGTTACGCCTATACAGAACCTTTAGACCACATGAAAACTAGTCGAGGAGACCTCGAATTACATTTTTTTGTAGAGAGAACCTGCAAAATAAAGTTAGAAACCAAAAACCAACTAATATTCAAAATCCTAAATTCATTTTATTCATTAAATACGGGTTGTCTCCCGACAAGCACTTTTATTTATTACCGAGTCTTTAAGTTAGACTCATCCTAATTCTACGTTTTACTAGTGGCTCCTCCTTCTTCGTCCATCTCCTTCCTGGTTTTTTCAATAAATCTAGATCCGTTAACTCTTCCAAAAGGTAGGACGTCGTTCATTTGTTTAGTTATGCTAATGAAACTTTTCCCATTTTTGAATGTGTAACGATGGACTTTAAAAGTTTCATTTTTAGCTAACGGAGGTGTGTAGTCTATCTCCTCTATTCCATTTTGCCAAAGTTCCTCTTCCTCAAATCCTTCATCATACCACTGTTTGGTTGAATCATGACATTTTTCACATTTTTCCCATACTTCTTCCAAAGCATATCTCTTCCTCCCTGCTTTTAACTCATATTCATTTACCAACTACTCAATTTCTTTGTCAAACTCATCTTTGTATACATTAAAATTCCTAGAGTATGGGTCATCCTTTGTCCTTCCAATATTGACCCCAAAGTTAAAGTCTTCTTTTACATATTCCTTAAACATCACGCACCTCATAGAATTACTGATATTTGTGTGCCCTAACTTATTTTTCATCCACTCTTCAAATGAATTTTCCCTAATATGTGATTTCTTAGGTTGTGTTTGGGAGACGTCAGGGAAGTAGGTGTTTATGCGCAAGGTGTCATGTGGTGGGCTATCACTTTTATGGTGAAGGTCGTACGGTTCGGTATACTTTGTGGTTCTTTGTGATTTAACTTTAAAGTCATAATTTTGTGCTACCCATTCGTAGTATCACCGTTCACGAGTTACATCGTCAATATTCTTGTTCCCATACCTTACTTTAATGAAGTCATCAAATTTCATCCCATTTCCCCCGACATTCTGTCTCTCATGATCTTGAAAACATATCCATTGTTTTAGCATCCCATTTTCCTCTTTTCCATAAATATCATCATACCCACTACAAAAGCTTAAATCAGGATTGCAAGTAGGCCATATCCCGCAATCTTCTTCACAGACCTTGAAGGTTACATGAACAGGTTTGCAAACATGCCATCTCGATACTACATCTTCTGAGAGATGGCTTCCTACTTCCTCCTCTTAACTATCATTACTAGAATCAACAATGTCTATGCTTTCCTCGCTATAGTGAAGGGTTCTTTGTTCTAATGCAGGGAAATCATCATTTTTAACTTCATGAGGATTAAAGTATTCGCCTTTCTATATAGAGCTTGCCATGTAAATTTTTTCATGAGGAACTCTAGAGTGACATATTTCTCCATTCGTATCAAA
The DNA here is from genome assembly GCA_026074375.1 of Tanacetum coccineum. Classification (NCBI taxonomy): domain Eukaryota; kingdom Viridiplantae; phylum Streptophyta; class Magnoliopsida; order Asterales; family Asteraceae; genus Tanacetum; species Tanacetum coccineum. The sequence goes on from BQNB010015551.1 coordinate 60,774, forward strand.
CTCCACTTTTTCATTGCCTATTCCTAACGAAATTTCTCCCCTAAAAACATCTATCTGAGCATGTATCGTGGCCAAAAATGGCCTACCCAAAAGCATTGTTTTGTTAGGTCCTTCTAGCATGTCAATAACTACAAAATCAGAACGGAACAAGAACTTATTGATTTTTACTGGGATATTTTCCATAATTCCTAATGGGGCCTTTTTTGTCATATCAGTCATTTCAACAACCATGTTGGTTTTCTTAAGGTTAGTCAACTTCAAATGTTCAAATAAAGATTTAGGCATTATATTAATTCATGCTCCTACATCAGCCATAACATATATCTTAAGATTACTAATAGTGCAAGGAAGAGTAAAACCTCATGGGTTTATTTCATTAGATGGTTGCTGATATGGTAAGGTTTCTGAACTATCCCCTTCTTCATCTTCCGCTACGAAGGATACCCCCTGAATTTCGCTAGTCCCGCTAAAAGGTGTTCTAATTTGAGATTTTTTGTAAACTGACTTGCACTCTTCAACCACTATTTTAAGGATGTCAATTAGAGCGTCTTCTTCTTCCTCCTTATCCTGCCCAGTCATGCGTTTACTTAACTCTTCATTCAACCATTCATCTACATCTTCATCGGAACTTATTTCTTCAGTTTCATAATGAGATTGAGGTGTAAAGAGGTAATAGTCATTTGGGTTATTTCTTAAAGGTTCATGTATGTCATCGGTACGCGGTTGGGCAGGTTCGAAACAAGTGGGAATTAAGGGAAATAATCATTGATTTTTAGTTTGTCGGGTTGATGCATGTTTTCCAAGCTCTTAGTTCCTCCCAGGGTGGTTAATCTTGAATTCCTAGTATATCTCCAAGGATCCCTTTTCATTTCTGCCTCATACTCCATATATTCTGCTATAGTCATATCCCTATGTTTGTTTTTCCTATGTCAAGATTAGATATTGCTCAATGGCGAGGTTTTCAATGTCTACCTCTTTCATCATGTTTCCTAAGAAATCAATGAAAATATTAGAAATCAAACTACAACTAAAATTAGCTCCCCGACAACGGTGCCAAAAACTTAATGCGTAAATTGTTTTAAATAATATTTTACCATGTTTTAAATTTATAAATCTCGTTTACCAATGCACGCACTAACGGGCAGAGAATACGGTCGTATATAGTGCAGTAGCTTGGTAAATCTGAGGTCGTCCCAAGAGCTAAGGTTTAATAGTTCTAATTCGATTGTTGTCACGATTTAAAATGGTTTTAAGATTGATTTTAAGAATTACGGAGAAATAAATGCAATAAAATAAATAGATAGAAGATATCAGGGAGAGAGGCGTGCTAACCTAACCATTTCACTACCAATGATATGATTACAATTTCCTGTACAATGTTTAATTATCAGTTCTATTAGTGGTTCTAATGTCGACAAACCTAAATTTTCATTTGAGGTTTGTCCTATACTTACTCTGCAATCCCACATTCCCCTACGATCATACGAGCAGAGCATCCAAGCTTGCAGTGGTTAAACCCTAACTATCCTTAAGACCGATCTATAATCTAAACTGATTATTAACCCCTCTAAAAGAGTTCCCATGATTTTTAAGTATTTAATGTGACAAAGGCGGTAATCTGGTTAATTCCTACACTAATGATAGATGTCAAGCTACCCTAGTACCCCACTAATCCTAAGTTCAACATGATAAGTCTAATATCAGGATTAACAAGATCTAAGCCACCTTCTATACTACCAAAACATGAGAATCTATGAAAGGCTATAAGGATATCTAACAGAACCATAATCGAACAGGAAATCATAATCATAACAAAAGTAGATACATGGTTAGGCCAGCACTAGGAGTTCTTAGCCGCTCACGGTAATAGTAATGCAAGAATTAATGAATAAAAATATGGATTGAATCATCATAATTCTTACAGAGGATGAAATGAACGATTAAATACAATAATTGTGTAAGTGACTTCTCCCTTAGACCTTCTGATGAAATGCTTGGAACCTTGGAGGTTTGGTTCACCTCTTAGAACTGTGTGTGAAGTGGTGGTGGTGAGTGATACTGAATGAGCCAGAGGAGGGCTCTATTCATAAGCTTCAAAAGGTTTACGGCGTAATCCTTATGGGAAGTTACACTATAACCTTGATACATAAGCATCTAATCTTCTAGGCATAAAAGTAGGTTACAGCATAACCTTTTCACCTATGTTACGCCGTAACGCTGAGTCAGATACATCATCTCTTATAATTTTTGAATGTTGCGGCATAATCTTGGAGATACTTTACGCCGTAAAGAGTATGATGACTCATTTCTTCGTTATAAGATGTTACGGCGTAATTCCTCAGGGGTGTTACGCCGTAAAGTGCCTTGGACTCTTCACTTTAGTGCATTTCTTGTCTAAATCCCTTGACTTTTGCTAAAATGCTCACTTGGTCCCTGAAAACTGAATATTAACAATTAAGTGACATTTTCATATATTAATAGCATACTTGTAAGCATTTTTATAGAGAAGTTGATATTAAAATGTATCAACTATTTGATGTAATCAATAAACTAAAGCTGGGATCTATAGTTCTTGTGTTGAAGATTTAGAGACACCACAAGGTGCACTGTGTTTATCGACCACGAGAGCGAGAAAACTATACCAGCTATGGAGGATATGCTACGAGCTTGACCGCAAAAGCAATTGAAATACTAATCTACATGTAGTAGGATTTTCTTACAACAATAGTTACCGTACCCGCATCAAGGCTGCATCGTTCGCGACACTCTGCGAGTAAGAGTGTCAATCGCCCACCTACTGGACCAAGGTTGGGGTAGTCAACTCGCTGGCTTCGAAACTTGACCGTGAAACGACTAAGAATATCATTCTAATAAGCAACCAAAATACAGGCTGCTCGTAAATGCCGACAGAGTTATGCAAATGTGAGGATACGTTTTGGCAAACGGTGAAAGCTGAACCCGCATCATGTTGGACCTTTCAGAATTCTTGCTAAAGTCAGATTTGTTGCTTATCGAATCAAACTTTCAAAACAGCTAAGCCGAGTTCATAGTACTTTTCACGATTCTAATTTAAAGAAGTGTCTATCCGACGAAACCTTTGTCACCCCGTTAGATGAAATCCAAATCGATGACAAGCTTTATTCCGTTAAAGAACCTGTTGAAATTATGGACCGTGATGTCAAGCGTTTGAAACAAAGCTGCATTCATTACGTCAAGGTATGATGGAATTCAAGAAGAAGTCCCGAACTTACTTGGGAACGTGAAGATCAATTTTAAAAGAAATATCCGCATCTAATTGCTAACTTTGCACCATCGTCAAATGCCACAACTTGAGCTTCAGGACAAAGCTCAAATAATAGGGAAAGAATCTCACACCCTATAAATTTCAGGTCATTATTTTAAAAATTTCCGTTCACCATTTTGACTTTTATACGTTACGTTTGAATTTGACCTAAAATCGGGAAGTTATCTTGCGTAAAACTGAAAACGTTATCGGACGCGTTCCGACTCCAGACTAAGCTTAGTCCAGTCATATTATTCTTGATTTAATCATTTTATAGTGTTACATAGTTAAGTATACTTACCTTTGTGATTTTTATGTTTTTCACGTACGTTTTGCGTTTTTAGCATTTTATGTCCAACGGAACCCTGAAAATCCACCACCTTTGCATGAAGACCCAAAGATCAATAATCATTAATATTATTAAGCTCAAAATTTAAAAATTCATATCTCTCATCTTCATCATTTTTGGTTCCTTTCTCCTAATTAAATCAAGAAGCATCTTTATACTTCTATATTAAAAAACAACACCATGTGTGCATGAAAATTACACACTTGGATTTATTTCCAATTTTTAAACATTTTCATGTGATACTCTTACATATGTACGACCACCTTGGACCACAAATTGAAGAAATTATGAATCTTATTAACAAAAAATACTCAAATCTCAATTTGAGTATACAAGAACAACAACCAAAAACCGATCTCAATCAGAAAACCAACAACCAAACTATCCACCATTGCTATTCAGGTGTGGATCAATAATCTATATTAATTATTGTTCTATAACAACTGAACAAATAACAAAATCAAGATGATCTAATCAAATTAGGGTTTACAACTTGAGAGAGGGAGAGAGGAACAATTTTAGAGAGAGAGATGAGTATAGAAAAGTAAGGGTCAAAGCTGGAGAGACCAGCTTTTATAGCATCTTGACCACCGTCTTATAACTATCAACACTTGGAAGCAACAACCCTTCATCTTTAAGTCTTTGTTCATTATCAGTCAAACCTTTTTACAAGCTTAAACTGAAAAAAACAAAAAACACAATAAGCCCTCATCTTTTATGTTTACCAAATTGAGACTATACTTTTAATATCCCCCCTTAGTCTCAACCTGGTGAACATCATACATACCAAGTCTTTTAACCAACTCCAAATGCTGAACTGTATACAATCCTTTAGTAAGGATATCTGCAATTTGATTTGCAGAATCCACTTTAACAATTTTAACAACACCTTTTAAAATCTTTTCTCTTACAAAATGTAAGTCAATTTCAAGATGTTTTGTTCTTTCATGAAAAACTGGATTGACAACTATTTTAATAGCAGAATTACTGTCATATTGAAGTGAAACTGGTATAAGTTTTTCAATTTGTAAATCTTTTAAAAATTTTAAGATTTAAATAACTTCACTGGTCCCTGAAGCAAGAGCTCTATACTCTGCTTCAGTTGATGATTTAGAGAGAGTATTTTTTTTCTTACTTTTCCAAGAAACAAGAGAGTTATTAAGAAACACGCAATACCCAGTAACAGACTTTCTTGTAATAATACACTTAACCCAATCAGCATCAGAATAAGCATTAAGAAACATACCAGATGTCCTTGCAATATGAATTCCTAAACCTGGACAACTCTTAAGATATCTTAATATCTTAAATGCAGTCTTAAGATGAGAAGACAAAGGAGAATGCATAAACTGACTTAAACAATGCACAACATAAGAAATAACAGGCATAGTATTGGTCAAGTAAATCAATTTTCCCATTAAATTTTGATAATTAGTAATATTCTCAAGTAAAGGATCATTCTCAGAAGCCTCATTAGAAATGACAAGCTTAGATATAAGAGGAGTTTTTCCAAGTTTACATGCAAGCATACCATACTCAGATAACAAGTCAAGAACATACTTTCTCTGATTGAGGCAAATACCTTTATCAGTATCTACAACTTCAATTCCAAGAAAATATTTAAGTTTACTGATGTGTATTTTATTTTAAAATATATTTTTACCAAGTTTTAAATTTATAAAACTCGATCTACCTAACCACGCACTAACGGGCAGAGAACTCGATCGTGGGTAGTATAGAATGGTACATCCGAGGTCGTCCCAAGAGCTAAGTTGTAATTAGTTTTAATTTGAAATGACAAGTTTAGAAAATGGTTTTGAGTTATTTTTTAAAGGAATTAAAAATAACAATAAAACAAATAACTGAAAATTAAGATAGTAGGAGATATCAAGAGAGAAAACGTGCTAACATATTTACTTCATTACTATTGTTATGAAAACGCTTTCCTGTGCAATGTTAAACTATGGTTTCATTAGGGTTCCAAAGGTCGATAGACTTGAATGTGCATATTTAGTCTATCCTATACTTCATGCGATTCGGAATCAGTCCTAAATCATCTGGGAGGTAGGTTATCTAGGTTGCAGTGATTAATCCAACTATTCCCAAAACATATCTAATAATCTATAAAGATTATTAACCCTCGTTGAAAGAGTTCCTGTGCTTTTTAATTAAATAAAGTGATAAGTGCGGTGACCGGTTAGTTCCTACACCAGGTAAGGAGTTAGTGATCCTCCCTAGTACCCATTAGATCCCATATTGACAAGATAATCTAATAATAGGGCAAGCTAGGTCCAAACCACCCGTACTACCAAAACCCAGGGTTACACGATAGTCAAGGAATATCTAATGAAACCATAATCTAACAGGAAACAATCATAACAAAAGTAACTACATAACTAGGCCAGCACTTTAAGTGCTTAGCCGCTCATGGTAACAGAAACACAGCAAGAAATAGAAGAAATCATAGATTGAAAACTCATAATTCTTACAATATCCGTATTTATTTGATTAATACAAAAAGTAAGTAAAGTGTGATCTCCCTTGGACTCTAGGTGGAATTCTTCGAAGGTTGGAAGCCTTTGTCGCCTCTCCAATTGGATGTGGAGGAAGTGATATCAGAATAGCTTGAATGAGGCCTCTATTTATAGGTATTAAACTTGTTACGGCGCAACCAATAAAGGTGTTATGCCGTAACCATCATACATGGCATTCCATATATAAATAATTTGTTACGGCGTAACCAGATATGGTGTTACGTCGTAACCTTCAAATAATGTCCATAAGTACGTGATCTTCATTCCTTATTTATGGATCTTCATGGTTACGGCGTAACTGGATATGGTGTTACGCCGTAACTCTAACTTTGTCAAGATTTCCTTCCAAATATATGGTTACGGCGTAACTGGATATGGTGTTACGCCGTAACCTTGTCCTTGATCTTCGTACTCGGTTAATTTATGTTATGGTGTAATCATTTTTGGTGTTACGCCATAACATTCTTCAGAGTTTACACTTTAAGTCCTTTTTCCCTTGTTTCTTGTCATTTTCCTGCATTTCACTTGAAAACTATAAAATGATAGAAAATATCTTGTTTTTGAGTATTAGTGAAACATTTGCAGGTAATATAGGGGGTATTTTGCCACCAAAAAGTATTAAATATTTGATGTTATCAGCAGTTGAGGTTTGATCATTCATCAAGCCTATGGTAATTTATATACTATGACATGTAATGAGTGTTTATTTTCTCGTTTCCTATAAATGTTATAATTCATTATTACACCAAGAGAAAAAGAGAATCCAAACACTTATGTGATGTGCTGGTATATAATTAACGTGCTTTTTTATTATGAGGTCTAATTGGTTGTGTCATAAACTATATTTATTGAGTAGGTTAAATGCCCTCGATTTTGCTATGACAAGGTAGGAAAAACTCATTTTCTTAAGGACAAGCAAATCCCAAGTGTAGGGTATTTGATTATGTGTCAATTTATACACTTTTTTGGGCCATTTAACCCCCTAAATCATGCAAATATGCCCAAATTACGTGCTTACGTTTCTTTTTGTGATTTTAGCATTTGGAAGGCATTTAGAGGAAATACACGTGACTTGGACTCAATTTGGGAGAAAATGGACAAGATTACAACTCTACATGGAAATTGATGAAGAATTGGTTTATAGGTCATGGAGACGGCGTCATAATTACTTGTGACGACGTCAAAGTGTTCAAGGGATGACGGAAAAGTAGCCAACTCTGAGAAGCCCAAAGAAGATTCTTCGGGTTGAACGATGTCACAGCTTATATGGGACGACGCCACGATTTTTACTCTATATATAGAACCCTTGTTTTTTAGGTTTAGTGGTTGAAAACTTTGGGGAACGAACTTATACTTTGTAGCAGTATTTTTAGATGAATTTTAGGGTTTTCTAACCCTAGTGTACTCATCATAACTCCATGTTTAATTGAAGTGAAGTTTCTTATTCCTTTTAATCTTTTGATATGTCTATGTAATGTTTGATTAATTGTTCTCGCTTTCAATTAACATGATTGGCTAAATTTACTTGTGTTTGCTTATGATTGCATGAAACCTTGTTGATTATCCCTTTTATTATTGCTTCTTGTTAATGGTGTGCACGTTAGGCTTTAGAAAACTAGCTATAAGATATTACATTATGATTGTGTCTTTGTGAGGTTGTAGTTTATGATAGTTCAAGTTCTAAATTTATATTTTGCCGACTTAACCTAAAACAACACGTTAATGGGCAGTGTACCCGGTAAGATGGAGTTTCATGGTAAGTATGGTGTCGATCACTAAGAGCGAGAAATAATATTTTATTTTATCAATATTTTGGTTAACTAAACTAAGTTAATTTAAACTATGTTAATTCTATTATATGTTAAACCTATGCTAAACCTATGTTAATCCTAATTCTAACAGATAAGGGGGGTTTTCGGCTTGAGAAACTGGCACATATAAGAAAACTATATTAATCATGATTAATCCAATTAAAATGTTGGTTTGTTTATTTAGGGCAATGAATGCTTATCTCGAGGCGGCATATCATTCCAAGATTTAGGCAAGACTTTTTTCTAAAACCTAGACACGTAAAATTCTGTCACAATTAAACACATCCGTATAAAGCATCCTATTTGCTGATTATAATCTATCTTAGGTGATTAATAATGGTGATCGTATTAAACCCTAGCTCATAGAGACTTTACACACTTACTGCTTAATGACA
>BQNB010015552.1:0-66809 GCA_026074375.1 Tanacetum coccineum
AGAATCTTCACATACTATATCTTAAATACAGCGTATTGGTCTTCTCTGGATACGGCGTATTGAGCTTGTTTCCTTCGTAGTCTTTGGTGAGTGCAGGCACGAATACGATATATCTTCCTTGATGGATACGGCGTATTGGTAGTCAAAATCATTAATCTTCAAAATATAATCGTTTAAGCTCCAGAATGTGCGCTTTTTGCTAATATTCACCAAGTACTCCATAATTACTGCAATTATCAAATATAAACGATTAAGTAACAATTATTTGCAATAATTATACAAAATGGGTTAAATACATGGGATAAATAATGCTATAAAATAGACGTTATTTGATGTCATCATATCAATTAGGGAACTAAATGCAGTAGACACAAAACTCCTATCGACACTAGTATCAAATAAGATAGAAGCATAGCGGTTGTTTAGAAGGAACGTACCTATAACGACACTTAAGTCTGGGTTTATCCCCGCATTGCCCACCACGTACACTTTTGCTAGAGCATTGCCATTCCCACCTTGATTACCATACTTTTTGTTCTTCAGCTTTGGGCATTCCCTCTTAAAATGCCCTTGTGGACCACATTCATAACAACCAATACCCTTCTGATTAGCCCCAGTGGCTCTTTGGTTGTTACCAGTGTTAGCATTTCTAAAACTCCTGCAATCCCGGGCCAGGTGGCCAACCGTGTTTCACTTATGGCACTTTGGTTCATACGGACCATTATGATGGTAGTTGCATTTGGAACATTTTGGTAGTGATACACTATACTCCCTCCCCTCACTAGGCCTAGTAGTGTAGGCCCTACCAATGTTCTGCCTCTTGTTTTATTGTTTTTGGTTATCATCTTGCTTCCTTTTGTTTTCAATCTGACGTTCAACCAAAGTATGGATCTTTTAATCCATCAGTTTAGTTGCAAATTCAATTGCATCCTGCATCTTCTTTGACTTAGAAGCCATCACACTTCCTTGGATCATGTCAGGATGACCACCGACATACTTTTCAACTTTATCAGACTCATCGGGAAACATCCTCCCGCATATTAATGCTAGTTCCTAAAAGCATTGGGTATAACTCGCCAAGTCAGTACCTTTCACCTTCAGATTTCAGATCTCTATCTCCAATTTCTTGATCTCATTTCGATGATAGTACTTAGCAGTCATCATTTTATTAAGTGTTTTCCAAGGCATACCGTAAGCAGCATCATGACTAACTGTCTTGACATGGGTGTTCCACCATGTTAAGGTAATTCCATGAAGAGTGTAAGTAGAAAACTTGACTTGGTTCTTGACTGCATAGTTACTAATATGGAAGACAGACTCCATTCTTTTAAACTATTAAGTTAGACCAACAACTCCTTCTGTGCCCTTAAAGTTCAGTGGTTGACATTTGAGGAAGTCATTGTAGGTGCACTCACGAGTAGGGCGCACATGTCTCATAATACCACTTCCAAAAAATTGGCTTCCATCACCATTGAGGTTGGTGTTTCTTTGAATTGTTCGCTTAACCAAAGCATCAGCCACGCCTTGGGCTATCAATGCCCAGATAGCAGCATCAGTCATTGGGGTGGTGGCGGTGGCAGTGGCAGTGGCGAGGGTGGTTCTGATTTTGGTTCCTATTCTTGGAGGCATTTTCTTCAAATCATAAGAAAATATAATGCACGTTAGATTTTATACAATCATAAACGCGACATGACATATGCACAATAAATAAAATGAGATCACATCACACAGTGAAATATACAACCAAAGGAAGATAGACTTGACATATACACAATAAGTAAAATGAGATCACAACACAAGAGAGTTATATAGTAAAATTTGAGATCACATTGACATGACATAATACATCCATTTCATATATAACCTAGAAAACATCCATGATAGTTCGATACAGAAATGAAGAAAATACAAGTCTTACCATCGATCTAGCTGGGAATAACCCATAAAACTTAGCAGGCTAACATAATGATAGCTAATGACATGACTGGAAAGTAAATCTATGCACAACTATCTGCATCCTTTGGGTTATCAGCATGAGCTAGATCTCTCGCCTGTAATGTCTAAATCTGACCGAGAGCTGCTATTAACTGGCTCTGTAGTGATGAAACCTGAGCAACTAAGGTTGCTATTAATGTCTCATGTGAACTGATGCAAACATCCTATATCTGAGTGTGAGCTCTATATACCTGAAGCTCATAGTAAACTGTCGCACTGTAGCCCATAGCCTGTGCCCATGCCTCTTGGGAAACCAGGGCCTCGTCCTTTATCAACATAACTCTCTACTGGTGAAACTGTCTATCCTCGAGTAATATGTTAACTCTATCTGATAAACGAGCTCAACTATCCTGTGCATCCTCCAGATGAGCATAGATATCCTAAGTGTCTCGCTCATGAGTCTCAGCAAGCTCAGTCACTCTAGCATTGACCCCTTCTAGGGTCATCGATGCTCCCTCTTGAATGGCATCCACTAACTCGTCCCAAGTGTTAATGATACCATATCCGACCTTCCTAGGCACATGACGTCTAGGAGTGTTATCTACCATGTCGACAAAACCATAGTCAGTAGTGTGAGCAGCTCCCAAACCAGGCTGTCTGGCAGCAGCGGCTGTCAAACTCTCCTCTACCTCAAACCTAGGTGTGGGAGCAGTCAAACATAGCCTCTTCTGAGGCGGTATGTCAGCCTTAGGAATGTTAGCTCTGCGGCTAGTAGATGGTGTAGGTAATGGTAGTGGGTGATGGGTGGGTGGTGATGTAGGTGATGGTAGTTGTGATGCAGCCCTGAATCGGATCCTGGCTACCCTAAAGCCCAAAGGTGCCTCAACGTAAGTAGGGCTAGTATGGTGGGTGGTGATGGTATCCGAGGAAGTGGTGATGATAACGGAGTGAGTGGAGATGGTGGTGGTGTAGGTATGGCAAGGAGTCTAGCAACCTCTGCCTCCGAAGGAAACGATATAGGTGCTTGGGCTCGGATAGACATCCTAGCAGTAGTACGGTATGCATGTGGTGGTGGTGTAGCCGCAGACATATCGGTCTCAAATGGATTTGTCTCCTCAGCGGAGGGGACATGGTCAACAACTGGAGAAATATCAGTAGAGTCGGCCGAAGCTAGGTGCTCCTCCTCCTCATCCTCCTCAAAGGTCTCCTCCTCGTCCTCATCGTCAGCATCATCCCCAGAAACATCACATCACCATCATCATCTCCCCTGTTCACTGGATTAGTCAGTGGACCATCCTCTACTCAAATTCCCCCCTCTAATCCTCCTCTAGATTCGTAATCAATACAGGTAGCCCAGAGATAGATGTAGTGAAGCATCAAAAGGTATGAGGCTGATCCTCAACGAGAATCTCAGTATCAGATGAGGCCAAGTACTCGGGGTACTTTGGTCCTGGTACGTAGTCTGGTGAAAGCGGTGCCTGCTTTGGCTCCTCAAGGCCAGCACATAATCCGATGATGGTGGGTCTACTGGATTGATGACATAAAATAACATCTATTTTATAGCATCATTTATCCCATGAAATTAACTTATTTTTTATAATTATTGCAAATAATTGTTACTTAATCGTTTGTATTTGAGAATTGCAGTAATTATGGAGTACTTGGTGAATATTAGCAAAAGGCGTGCATTCTGGAGCATAAATGAAGATATTTTGAAGATTACTATTCTGACAACCAATATGCCGTATCCATCAAGGAAGATACGGCGTATCTGTGCCTGCACTCACCAAAGACCACAAAGGAAACAAGATCAATACGCCATATCTAGAAGACCAATACGCCGTATTGGAGATATAAAAGGTGAATATTCTGGAAGATATCAAACGTGGTCCCTACTCTAAGAAACCCTAATACGTCGTATCCAATACATTGGATACGCCGTATCGACACCGACTCTAGACCCTATGAATACAAATCTCAAAAATGAGTTTTAAGTGTGCTAAATCATATTCTCGATACCTAAACCACAAAAGTCGATTTTTAGAGGAGAAAAAGAGCAGAAGAGGTCTTGCAACGCATTCTAATCAATAGGAGACAAAGTGTAATTTCTTATACTTTTGTAATCGTTCAGTTTTTGGTATCATTCATTAACTCGGTTAGTTTACCTTGGCTAAGCCATTACTCTTGTATTAATTATGATGTTTGAAGGCTAATACCTTTGGGTATTAGCCATTATTTTAAAGATTTAAATGTTTGGCTTTGTTTATATCTCGATTGCTTAATTTATCATTGTATTCTTGTTTATGTTTATCAAATATACTTGCTTACGTGCTTTTGTATGCGACCTATCATTCAACTAGATCTAGTGATACAGACCAAGTAATCTAGATGCTGGGATAGCTCTCCATTTAGTAATTTATACATCTGGAATCATGGGATCACAAATATTGTCCTTCTAAATCCGTGCTAAGGATACACTTCTAGCTTAACTAGTTAACAAATATTGCCTTTGGTTTACTAAACATGTTGACTAGTAGATGAATCTAGATAATTCAACAAATAATGTTCTAATTCTATTGGATAGTTGAACAAGTGGACTACTAGAGTATAAATTGCCATTAAGCAGTAAGTGGGTAAAGTCTCTATGAACTAGGGTTTAACAAGATCACCATTGCTATAATCCATAAGATATATTATAATCAGCAAATAAGGATGCTTTATGCGGATGCTTTAATTGTGACAGAATTAATGTGTCTAGGTCTTAGGATGAAGTCCCGCCTAAGTCTAAGAATGATATGCCACTTCAAGATAAGTAATCATTGCTCTGAATAAACAAAACAACTTTTAATCGGATTAATGATGGCTAATACAGTTTTCTATTATAAGGCTTGATTGCTCTTTTATCTTCTGTTAATTTGCTTGCGTGGGTTAAAGTGTCTTGAATTGATTGTAGTCACCACCAAACCCGTGCCAGTCTCTCAGGCTGAAACCCCTTTTTTCTGTTAGAATTAGAATTGAAACTAACATATGATTAGCATAGGTTTGACTTAGATTAGAATTAACCTAGATTAGATAACCAAGATATTAATAAATTGAGAGATTTAACCTCACTTCAAGCGTTAAACACCCTACTTACCATGAATATACCACCGACCGGGTACACTGCCCGTTAAAGTGTTGTTTTTGGTTAAATCGGCAAAAATATAAATTAAAAACTTGAATCATAAAAATATACACCACACAACCACACATCAAGTTTTTGGCGCCGCTGCCGGGGAGTGAAAATTAATCTTGATTTTTATTTTATATTTTGGTTATTAGATTAGATCTAACCCTTAGGAGTAGTGTAGTTTAGAGTAGTTTATATTTTTGCTTGTTTGCTTACTCTGTTTGTGTGATACACATATGGATTATTTAATAGTTTCTCTAGTAAGATTGTTACAGGATGAACGATCCGAACATTACTATGGAGGAATACATCAGGCTTGAGGAAGAAAAAGCTCGAAAATGTGGGAAAGTGTTTAACTGGGAAACTGCTAAGTATGGTAGAATCTGGTACGATGAAGACATTCACGACCTCAGATCAATTGAAAATGAATTCCCAGCTATAGCCTTCAATGATAGTTTGAATTCTAGTGAAACACTATCATGTGAACCCACGGTAAGTTCTCTTAACGATGAAATTGACTTTAAAATTTCATTTGACGATTCCGATGATGAAGATTACACGGTAATTTTTAACAAAAACTCGTTTTACAATGATACTCAAACGTCTAAATCAGATTTGTTAACTGAACTGATTTTAAGCCCTCAACATATCGATGAATTTTATTTGAATGATGAAACATCATTATCCGAATATGATGAAGAGGAACAAAATGTTTTATACTTTAATGATCTATTCGCTTTCAACATTATTCAGCCCGATGATTTAAAGTCGGAAAAAGACAATGATGATAAAGAATTCGATATAATACAATCTTCAGGGGTAATGAAATTACACAAGGGTCAATTATGCTTTTTGAAACAAGTCACGATAAAATCAATAAAACTTTCAGAACGGGAAGTTTTGTCATGAACTTAAAAGTAAATATCGTGGTTTGGAATTATTACGTCAACAGAATGCTATTCTATCTCATTATAAATTAATATGTGTCGTTTGGCATTCTGTTCGACCCTAAACGGTATTATAAGGATGGTGTTTACACAAGAATGTTGCGGAGGCCAATGTACGTTTTCTTTGCTTTATTCAACTTAGGAAAATTGGTCTCCAAGAACGGATACGGCGTATTAGGTTAAAACCTATACGGCGTATCCACTGTTTTTAATAGAAGTTGACTAAGTCAACAAAACTCGCCAATACGGTGTATTAATCAAGAATCAATACGGCGTATCGAGTTTGGGTATAAAAACCCAACTGATACGCCGGATTGAGTTTTACCACAACTTTTCACTCTCACACAAAATCTTTTCACCACGAGACAAATTATTGGAGATCTTTTGTTTTGATTTGTAATCATCCTTTTCTTTATCACGGTCATACGGTAATAAGCTTTCTCCTTTCTCTTTTCGATTTGCAATTTTGAATTGAATATGAATTAAAATTAGGGTTAGGATTTGATTGATGAGAAATAGGTGTTATGCCTTATGCTTAAGTCCTTTTACCCCCCCCCTGAATGAGACTGGTAGTTTTAGGAATTACAAATGGGTTAAAATGGGTAAAAAGGGGGATCCCCTTTTCGTTTTCAAATTACAGAGCAATACGGCGTATCCACTAACATGGATACGACGTATTGACTCAATTTTACCCCATTTTAAAACCTCAATATGGCGTATTCAGTAAATTGAATACGGCGTATTGATGAGAAAAGGATCCTGAGTCATCAATCCTATACGCCATATTGGTTTTAATCTATACGGCATATTAAATGTATTCATCCTTATATGGTGTATCCGTTTATGAATACGCCGTATCCACCCTCAGAACAGAATGTCTAAATTCTATAATCTTTGTACTATTCTCGTTGATTTTACAGATATGGCTCTTCCACCACGTGATCAGAGGCACCAATACCTTAGGTATGCGAGATTGCAGTACACAGATGATGATATAGTAGATTTTGAGACAAGATTGGCTAGGATATACAGGAGGGAGGTGCACAAGGTGCAAGTGTTCAATTTTGGGGGATTACCGAACTTCATGGCTGAGGGGTTGAGTGCTAGGATGCTTATGGAGCACAAGGATGCTCAGGGAGTGAGTTTGTTCACTAGCCGGGCCTAGAGGCGGCTATTTGATATCAGGAGGTCGTTGGTACACGAGCTCATTCTGGAGTTTTTTAGTACGTTCAGGTTTGGAGAGGCTGTACTTGATTTGGATACGCCTGGAGCTCTACAGTTTCATTTAGGAGGAGCTAGGCGTCACCTGAGCTGGAAGCATTTTATTTTAGCCTTAGGATTACACACTACTGAGGACATGGAGACTGTTGGATTCGGTGCATATTGGGCCGAGAGCACGAGATAGATCCTTGACAAGGGGGATCTGAGAGATTATTGGATAGGGATCTCATTTGCTGGAGATTTCCTTGGCATAGCCCCGTCTTACACTTCTATTAGGGATCTGATACTTAGGCTGTGCCACAGGTTGATTGCGTGCAGTATTGCCGGGAGGAGTCAGGCACCTAAGAAGGTGACCGTGACGGATTTGTTTTACTTAAGAGGGATGGACGTTGGCTCGATCAACATCCCTTATTTATTGGCTAGGTACTTGAGGTTGTTTACCGCTAGGAGGAAGAGCGAGGCTCTTATCTCTGGAGGTCAGTTTGTAGCTCGATTAGCTGAGCATTTTGGACTTCTGACGGAGGAGAGGCTTCGGGGATTGACAGTTATTGCCCCTGCATTCCTAGTTATTGATATGGCTGAGTTAGTGAGGTTACAGATCTGTGTGGAGATTGATGATACATGGGCTTGGGCAGCCTTGGGGCCAGAGAGGCAGCCTAATGCTGTAGCTGGTGCCCATGGAGCCACTGAGGATGCTCCTGCTGTCGATGAGGGTATTCAGGCTGATCCAGCACCCGTGCAGGCACCTCAGTAGCCACCAACCTCCACCTTCTGCTACGGGTAGGACTATGCCTCAGATTAGGGAGACTTGAGGAGGAGGTGCAGGGGTTACAACAGGATGTCAAGACTTTACGGGGACTTGTGGAGAGATCAATGACCAATTAGGGGAGATTCTACACATGGATGATTACATGTATAACACAACTCATGAAGGCCAGCGGACAGACATATCAGGTATTCGATGGGACCTTTCGGGGGAGCTCACCAGCATCATTCCAGAGACGTATCAGGCGCAGTACCGATGGTGCCAGCGATTCCACAGCCCCGCAGCAGCCAGACCACTGATTTCCTTATCCCTTATCTTTTATCCTTTGTACATTTATATTATTTGTATCATGTTGTACCTAAATCTGCTTATCTTTTGACGTATATATTATGATATGATGTTTTGATTTATTTGTGTATGATAGAAGCAAGCCTAGTAGTAAGTTCAGCACCATAGTTCATATGTTACGGAACCAAGCATGTTATCCTGATCAAGAGCAGAATGAGAAGAGAGAGTGATTTCAAGTGTGTGGAAGCTGAAGACAAGTCTAACTTAAAGACTTTTCTGTAAACAAAAGTGCTTCCCAGGAGACAACCCGGAATGTTATTTAATTTTATCGAGTCTGTCTTCCCAGACATCAATACGGCGTATCCGCTCTATACCATACGGCGTATTGATTGTCTGGACGTTATCAGTCTTTACTTTTTATGCACTTTAAAAACATTATTGTCAGTTCTGGCAATACGGCTTATTCATGCACATGATACGGCGTATTCACCAGACTGACCCGTATTTAGTTTGTTTAGTTTAGTTTAAATTAACCGTAGATACCAAGATAGGATTTTGCATGTTTTTCCTATATTTTATACAGGACCTCGTGAAAGTAATATCGACGAATATTGGTGAAGAATTTACAAATCTAGAGATCTTGAAGTGTTGGAGTCTTGAAACTTCAAGGCGGTTGTTCAACACACAATCTTGCTCAATAAACCTACATAGAGAATCTACCGAGCAAATATCAGGGGATTTTCTCATTCTAATTCTTTTTAATTCCCGTATTTAATGTTTTATATATACAACGAGGACGTTGTATAATTCAAGTGGGTGGATGGAATTAGAATGTTTACTTGTCCTATTTTTCACACTAAAATGCTTAAATTATGCTCAAATTTAAAAATTTTCCAGCATACTTTTGTGAAATTACTTGATACATAACCCGCACACAATAACCCTTGTTAGATATTGTGAGGATTTAACCTTATCCATTTCTAAATGTTTACCTAAATTCCACAAAAATATGAGTGTGCCAGTGATGTTGTAGACTTTAGAACTTGGCTTGGTATATCACTCGAGACCGCAATGATGAGTACTATGGATTTAGATTAAGTAACTTGTTTAAATTGGTAAATTTTTAGGATTACACCCAAAACCCCTTTACATGTTGCTTATTAACTAACTACGCTGGTTAGTTAACCCCCATATAAACCCTTTGTTTACTCTCACTTTAAGAGTTAGATACCACTAGAACAACCCGTAGAGCCAATCCTTTAGGAAATACACCAATTGTTTGTTTCGTTACACCTTTACACCTTAGCCTACCCTGTTAGATTAAGTTTATTTTACAGTTGCTAGTTGCTTAAAGTGTAAAGTTTGTATTTCCCGAGTCTTGTGTCAAAATTTTCTATCTTTGGTACAGTTTGAATGATTGATTCGATTTGATTGAATTGCATGTTAGCTTGTATGTTAGTTATCATAATTGTCATGCAAAAGTATTGTTTTATAATCGCAGTAATTGGATAAATTGTTTTGGAAATGGATTGAATATGTGTGTCTGAAAACCTATATTTCTCACCAACCATTGTGTTGACGTATAAGCATCATTTTCAGGTATTCAGCAGGATGAGATTAAAGTTATGAAAAGTGGCTAGATGGACCGTAGGTAGCTGGCGAAGTTTAGTTATCTATATTTTGTTATTTGTTAGGATGTATGAATGTTTGCATGTCATGACGTTGGCATGAACTGCCTTCATTTCAATGTTAGACGCCTTTTGGATTTTGTTGATGTGTTTGTGTAGGATCCCGATTAACACTTCATATAACAATCATAAATCTAGATCAAGAAAAGAGAGAGAGTTGATTTCTAGAGAGAGAAAGAAGAGAGAGAGAGTTGAGAGAGAATATAGAAAAGTGAAATATTATAAATGAAATCCACTAACTTTTCCTAGGTGGAAAAGTTACTTATATACCCTGACACATAAAGTGACGTGCGGGATATTTAACTAGGACCTGGGCTTGGGTTTTGCTTGGGATTAAACCCGAAACATATACAATATTAGATTAACTATCAAGCCTGATTCCCGATACTTTCCTATTATAACGTTAACTAATTGATTGACCGAGACTGCCATACATAATGGACGAACTTCATGTTTGACTCAATATTTTGAGGCTAACAATCTCCCCCGAAGTGAGTTCATTGATGATACTCCTTCATGAGATCAATGAGATTGCTTTTGTCGTTAAGCTTATGTGGTCTTGGTCTTTCTCTTTGTTCTTTGTTGTAGGCTTGTTCCTTCATGCTTTGCGATCTTGACTTTGAGCCTTGGTCATTATGTTTATCGTCTATGCCATCTTGCGATCTTGTGTCTTTGACCAACATTCTTATACTATGCCTCATCTTGAAAGCTTCAAATCAGAGTTTGCTTGTACATGTTCCAATGGCTCCAGATCAGTCCTGAGTCTTCATTAGGAACCACCAAGATCTTTGCCATGTAGACTGTAATGGCTTCCAACTCTTATTCATCATTTCTTCATCCTGTGTTTGCTAGCCAGACCAATAGGCTCAGCCTTGAAGTTTGAACACCTTTCTCAGCTTGTTTTCACAGCAACATCTTTTCCTTGTGATACTGGAGTCTTAACGTTTATAGCTTTTGCATTCTTAGCAAAATGACCAAATTCCTTGTAGTTTACTAAAACACAGATCCCTAGACTGTACACTACATGAACCACGACTACCGTGTCCCTAGCCCCATCAACAGCCGACTGCCCTCTGATTCCCAAACTGTCCATCCTAATTAGCATTCTTGATACCTTGGAGTAGTATCCACATTCTTGTTTCTGGTGTTTGAGGAAGTTCTGAGGTTGTTGTTGGTAGGTTTGTAGAGTTTCTTGAAGTACTTTGCAATGAGAGCCAAATTTTTCTGCATGTCTTTATCCTTCTGAGCTTGTTCAGGATCACTGTCTTCTTCAGAAGCTGACTCAGATGGTGGTGTGATTGGTTTGGCTATCTCTTTGCCTTTGTATCTTGTAGTTGCATGAGATCTGGTTGGAAGTGAAGCTTTTGATGTTGGTGCATATGATTTGTGAGGTTTTGATGTTTGATAATAAGGGTCTTGAAGTGTTTGTGCAGTAGCAACAAGTGCTAATGGGTTAGCATTCTTGGCCATTCTTTCAGCACGGAGTTCATTAACTTCCTTTTGGTATTGTTTCAGAATGTCAAAGAGCTTATGGTATGAAACTTCATCCAACTTGTGTTGTTGCTTCACAATTGTGACAAATCTTGACCATTCTGGTTGAAGTTGTTGAAGAAATTGAACATTGACTTGCATCGTTGCAACTGTCAAATTGTTTCTGATCATTTCATTCATCATTTTGTAGAATCTTGTGTAGTAAGACTCAATTGTTTCTCCATCGTGAGAGGTGAATTGTCCAAACTCCCAAAATAGGTTTGTCTTGACATCTTGAATATTGAGTGATTCACCTTGTTGTAGCCTTTCGATGGCTTCCCACATTTCTTGAGCTGTCTGACATGCATCAACAGTTGAGTATATTTCATCTCCAATTCTAATCAATATCAAATGAATCGCTTCTTTTTCTGATTCAAAATGAGCTCTGTTTTCAGGAGTCATATTCATAACTGTCTCGACTGTTGTTTGTTCAGGAACTGCTGGAGAATCCTCTATTGTAGGAACAGCTGGTGTTGTGACAATCGTTGGAGTGTAAGGACCTTTGATTAAATCTATTTTGGTTTTGGAAATTATGATTATTACCCTAATTTTGATTATTTGGTGGATTGAAACCGGGTGGTCCAAGAAAATTATTAGCACGATAGCTAAGCAGATTATGGTCTCCTTGAGGTTGGTAAGCATGACCACATGGATTATAGTTCCCCGTAGTAGCATAAATGTCTTGAGTGTAGCCACCGGCAGCTTGACACTCATAATAAGAATGTGGACCACCACAAGTCTCATAGCTAGGAGTCACAAAATTAACTTGATGATTAGAACGGAACATCTGTATCATATCTTTTCTCATTTCGATCATCTGCTGAGCAAGAGATGCTATCTCAGAAGAAGAAGTGGTAAAACTAGATGACTCATCCCTATGAGCTGAGATATCCCAGTCATTGTGGTGGGCGGTCATATTCTCAATAAGATCATAACACTCTTCAGGTCGCCTTTTCATAAAGGTCTCCCCAGCAGCAGCATTGATCGTATCACGATGTCTCAAAGGTAACCCGTTATAGAACGTGTCTATTTGAGTAACGGGTAACATATTATGATTCGGACATCTGTCAATCGAAAGCTTGTAACGTTCCTACGCTTCAAATAAAGATTCATCCAGAAGCTGTCGGAAGTTACTGATTTTATTCCTTAGTTTCGTCACCATAGAAGGAGGAAAGTATTTCGAAAGAAATTTCGTAGCCATCTCCTGGAAAGTAAGGATAGAATTTTTCGGAAGACGATCAAACCATGCGGTGGCATGATGCGTCAACGAATAAGGAAAAAGGTATAAGCGAAGGGCATCATCGGTGACCCCGTTCTGCTTCATACTCCAGGTGATAGTCAAGAACTTATCGAGATGCTTATTTGCATCATCACCCGGTAGCCCGTGAAACAGACAACTGTTTTGAACTTGTTGAATCATACGATTCTTAAGTCCGAAGTCAGTAGCCTGAATGTTTACGGGAGCGATCGGTCTGCCCCGTCCATTCATCGTAGGCTGGCACAACTCCTCCATCGTTCGGAGATCAAGAGCTAGCATATGAAGATTAGGTCCCGGTGGACCATTATGATTTTGAGGAGGGGAATCCGCAGGAGGCAGTCCCGGATTGATATTCAAATAATTACTCATATTTATCTCTTCAAAATCAAGTAAAAAGAAGGATCACCAAGATTTCTTCGTCGATTTCGAATAACACTCTCGGGATCGGATAAAGGAGGGATAAGATTAGAAGAAGAAGAACGAGTGCTCATGCACTAAAAAGAAATAAAACTAAAAATATTTTTGTATTTTTTTAAATATTTTTCTTGATATGATCCGCGCCGTTCGAATCAACGTACCTCTTATCGATGTCTTGGCCAGAATGCCTAATTATGGAAAATTTCTCAAGGAACTCATAAGCAACAAACATAAAATCGAACAAATCTCTGCCGCTTTCTTAAGCGATGAAAGTTCAGCAATGATCCAAAACAAAGTTCCACCTAAACTCGGAGACCCTGGAAGTTTTCTTATTCCAAGTAATTTTGACAAAACTTTCTCCTGCAATGCCTTAGCCGACCTTGGTGCTAGCATTAACCTTATGCCATATTCGCTATATGCCAAATTATCTCTCAAAACTCTTAAACCTACCAAAATGAGCGTAAGATTAACCGACAGATCATTCCAATACCCTGTTGGAATAGCTGAAAATATGCTCGTTGAAGTTGGTAAATTCACCTTTCCCGTTGATTTTGTTATTCTCGAGATGGAAGAAGATAGTAAAGTTCCCCTAATTCTAGGACGACCCTTTCTTCACACTGCTGATGCAATTATTCGAGTTAAACAGAGACAACTCAACCTTAGAGTTGGAACTGAACGAATAAATTTCAATATTGATTCTGCAATGAAACACTCCTATTCAAACGATGATACCTGTTTTAGTATCGATGTCATCGATGAAATCTTAGAAGAATATTTCGACGCTCTTTTAGACGAAGGTAGTAAATTTTTTTTTAAAAAATATTTCTTTATCCTCGAAAGGAACCCTTCTCGAAGAAGAAATCTTTGCTGAATTCGATGAATTCATGGCAATGACTGTCGATGAAAACTCTAACTCTGAATCCGACACTAAAGATGCACCATTCGAAAAAATCACCATCAATACTAATTATAAGATCAAAACATCTCTTGAAGAACCTCCTACGGATCTCGAACTTAAACCTCTTCCTAATAATCTGGAATATGTATTCCTGGAAGAACCCTCTTTTCTTCCTGTTATCATATTCATCTTAGCTATCCAAAGAAAAGAAAAGCGAAAAAAAAAAAACCTCATAATGTTCATAAAAAGTCATAATGCAAGCCTTTGCTTGGAAAACGACAGATATTCCTGGTATTTGCATATCATTCCGCAACCATAAAATACAACTTTTGGATGATCAGAAACCCGTTGTCCAAAAACAAAGAAGGTTAAATCCAAATATGCAAGAAGTTGTTAAAAAAATCGTGAAACTCCTGGATACCGGCATAATTTATCCAATTGCCAATAGTCTTTGGGTTAGCCCTATCCACTGTGTACCAAAGAAAGGTGGTATTACAGTTGTCACCAACGAAAATGATGAACTTGTTCCAACAAGAACCATTACGGGTTGGCGAGTATAGCATCTGATATACGTAAACAAATGAAGCAACCGCAAAAGATCATTTTCCCTTACCTTTTATGGATCAAATGCTAGAAAGACTCGCGGGAAATAAATATTTTTGTTTCCTCGATGGTATTTTCAAATTCCTATCGATCCTAATGATCAAGAAAAAACAACATTTACTTGTCCTTTTGGAACATACGCTTATAGGCGAATGCCTTTCAGTCTATGTAATGCTCCTGCCACATTTCAAAGATGTATGTTGGCAATCTTTCACGATATGATCGAAGAATCCGTCGAAATATTCATGGACGATTTCTCCGTCTTCGGAAACTCTTTCGACACATGCCTTAATAATCTTGATAAAATGCTCCAACGTTGCAAAGACGCTCATCTCGTCCTAAACTGGGAAAAATGTCACTTCATGGTCAAAGAAGGGATTGTGCTCGGACACAAGGTGTCTAGCGCCGGACTTGAAGTTGACAAAGCAAAGAACCGATGAAATCCTCGAACACCACACCGACTAATATCAAAAGTATTAGAAGCTTTCTCGGACATGCCAGTTTTTACCGACGATTCATTAAAGATTTCTTAAAAATTGCTCGACCTCTAACTAAACTTCTCGAAAAAGACACTCCATTTGAATTCGACGATGAATGTCGAAGAGCTTTTGAATCATTGAAAGAGAAACTCACATGTGCTCCTGTGATCGTAAGCCCAAACTGGAATCTTCCATTTGAACTTATGTGTGATGCAAGTGATTTCGCTATAGGAGCCGTCTTAGGTCAAAAAGATGGTAAAAACTTTCACCCGATCTACTTCGCAAGCAAAACCCTTAACTCCGCTCAACAAAAATACACCGTAACCGAAAAAGAACTTATGGCTGTAGTTTTTGCATTTGACAAATTCAGATCCTATCTTATTCTCTCAAAAACTATTGTTCACACTGATCATTCAGCTCTAAGGCACTTATTTAAAAAGCAAGATGCTAAACCACGCGTTATTCGATGGATTTTACTTCTACAAGAATTCGACATAGAAATCAAAGACAGAAAAGGAACAGAAAATGTTATAAAATTTGTTATAAAATATGTTATAAAATTTTGGATATCAATTGATTTAAATATGTTATAAAATTTAGGAGAAAAGTGTAGCCTTAATTCGCAGGCCGGTGTTATGAGACACAAACTGCTCCCCCTCAATCGTTGAGGGATATAAATTACTCCTACACTTAACCATCAAGAGATTAACTAGCTACTAATGTACAAGGTATATTATTCACAATAAGAAATAAGATTGACCTTTTGATTGTAATGACGATGTCGTCACGTTGTTTTGGTTTGATCAGCCTGTAGTCAAATCTTCATATACTTCCTCCAACAAAGCTTTCCTAGACTTCGATAGATCCATTATGTACACTTTGCTAAATCGTGTTGCGATATATATGTAAACTTGTTATTTCTTGTAACGTTCTATAACACATGGGTTTAGTGGTTCCTAAAAGGGATCCCACGACGGAACAACACAAGAATCAACATTTTTATGTCAACAATTTAACAATATTAAGAGTATGTCGTAATTGTTACTAAAGATGAAATAAATCTCTTGCGGGTATCTATCTAGGGTTTGATTATTTCCCATGGGGATTAACCTTATCCATAGTAATATATAATTACTTATACTTAAATATTGTAAACCAAATGTGTTAACCCTAATTTTATAAATCACTTGAGGATTATAAAATAAAATGGATGTTATAATACATAGAGATTAAAACATGATAAAATTGTTTTAAAGACTTAAGTGTTACAAGGATATATGCATGCTTCCAAGTACACAGTTTTTGGTACATTTTTTTTATCAAAATACTTATACCTATTTTTAATTAAGTCATTTTCCATCCAAGTATGAAATCACTTGAGTTTATTTAATACTCTAAGACAGTCTTATGCGAATTGCAAAACAAGGTAATATAATAATCGTATGGTCAGAACTGAGACTATATAATTGCTGATTTTGTATTGGACGACTTATATCGAGTATGGTTTGTCAGAATTTTGACCCAAGGCATACGATGGGGCAAAACATGCCAACTTGACAATGTTATTCAACATTATTGCCTTGATCTTGACATTATAATTCCAAATTATAATGCATTGGGCCCTATAAGGCTAAAAGTTCCACATGTTGGTAATTATCAACCGTTGATTACCTTTTGAGTTTACCATTTCTATTAGATCAACCGCATTAATGGTAAAATGTCAAATTGAATCTTAGACCCTTGTAAAAATTAATTGTTTATTCATATAAACATGAGAAGTTAATTTTTCAGGGAATGAAAATGAACTTTGCACGTTCTTTTAATGTATTAATACAACGTATACCGTAAACAAAGCTTTATTCTTTACTTGTGAAAGATAAACCGTGACTGATTTTCCTCGGGAAAAAGTAAGACTATTTCCTATACTTTTTATTTGCGAAAAAGTTATAATAGGAACGAAAGAATTATCCTAAATTCTAATCGAACTCACACTAAACTTACATGTTAAGTTAATTGGACTTCTTATTCTTTTAAGATGGCTTTAATACCCTTATTTGGTTTTGAATCTTTAAATAATGATAAGAAACTTAGATAACTAGAGAACCCGTGTCTATAGCTACCAAATAAAATATCTTGTTGTAATCAAGAACATATTTATGAGTTTTGATTGGAAGACAAAAATATCACCGAAAAACTAGAAAAGGCGATAACTAGAGAACTCATTTCTATAGTTGTTTCCTTAACCCTGTAAAAGGCGCTACACACCCTTGTGGTAAAGTAGGCGGATAAAGGAGGAATTGCATGCCAAATTTTCAAGCTAATAAATAGCTTAGATGGCTAGTCCATCATCTATAAAAGATGAACACGCTACCTTAGATATCTAAGTACTTGCTTACTAGTCCATACGACTCACATTAGCAACAATGTGTAGACATTTAAGAATTGGAAAGATGCACAAATTGCTACTTACTTTTCACCAGTGAAGGAACACTCACAATGTTGTCAGATCTAGTGAGAGCAATGCATTTTATAAATAAAAATGACATACTTGCAATGTTGTCAAATTCAGTGGAGTTATGAGTTGTTTACCTCATATGCGGCTTACTTTATTTCTGGTTTGGCTTGAAATAATAAATTACTTTCTATGTGTAAAATATCTTCATTTAAGTAAAGAATCACTGTGTATTATCTTATGATAACTTGTTGCCTTTGAGATGTCGCTTCTGTTTTATGTTATCTACAAGATAGTTATGCACGATTCCTTAATTGATGGAGTTCTATATACACTAGCTGTATATGTTAATATGTTTTGAGCTTGACTTGATTCAAATTCTATCTGTGATACTGCCATATTATCGATACAAACAAACTAACTAGTGTAGTGTTATTTTATGCATGAGGTTGTGCCTTGCACAAGTGGAAGAAATCTTAATTATGTGCAAGGAACAACTCAAAATAATATGACTAATGGTTTTTTTTACTGCAAAGTAAGAACATTATTTTCCTACTAGGAGTCCTACACATTTAATGTATGTAGACCTATTAAGAAAATATGTCAAGATAAAAAGGTAAGCTACATGATTATGTTTTCTTGGAAAGTCTTAAACATGAAGTTTTGAAACTAACTTGAAATTACTATTGAGGCCATAAGTCGGCGCTCATTTTTACTTTAGTAATAATAATTGTTATGTCTTCTTGTTAAGACATGTACATTAAGTCTTTTACTTATGAAAACACTTATGAAGTATAGTAAAAAAGTTAACTTGTTCTGACATGTACATGAAGTCATTGACTTGGTCAAAGACTTATAATGAATAGTAAAGTATTAATGTTTATGTCTACTTGTTAGCACATACACAGTAAGTCGTTGACCTGAACAAAGACTTATATAAAGCATGTAATTGGCTTAGTAATACTATTGATACCATTATGTTGTAACTTAAGTTGGTAAATAGATAAAAGTATAAGTTCATCTAATGAATTGTAAGATTGCCTTACTATTTCGACTTTATTGGAATACCACAATTATATGGTATGTACAACAAGGGTAATCAAACTATATATTGATATTGTTTTGATTCATGATGATCTTAACTTATTTAACTCCTAAAGAGATAAAGGTTAGATAATTAAGTATGTCATGGATATAACCAATAAGACTCCAACCAAGAAGGTTAATTAAGACATTATTCTAGTAATACAATGAGATGAATCTTATTGTGTCTTGATTGAAGTTCTAAATTTGTTAAAATCTCTTGGAGATTATTATTAACAAAAGCCTAACTCTGTTAAGTGTATTTTAGAGGACACCCAAATAAAACGATGGGATACCACTTCTACAACCCACACAAGAACAAAGTTTTTCTTGCTCTTTATGCTAAGTTCTTTGAGAACATTCTCACTTTACAAAAAGCAATGAGAGTATCACTTTGCAAGAAGCGAGTGGGAGTGATGTAAGTCTTGAATTACTTCAAGAAGATACACAAACCTTCTAAGCGCACTAGCGAATGTCATACTGAGACTAAACATGTAAATATTGAACCTTAGAATGATGTTACTCATATTCATAGATCCACAAGGATTCCTCATGACATGTTTTTAATATCAATGCTGAGGATTATGAGTTAGAGGATCATGGTGAACCTGCTAACCATAGGAGATGCATTATTAGATCTTGAATATGATGAATGACTTAAAACTATAGATGATAAGATGCTATCCAAATAGCGATAATCATTTTCTTGGAAATTGATTGATATTTAACCAATCGGTTAGACGATGTAACAATTCACATTTTCACGTAATTCTATGTCAATAAATATTCAACTATTTATTTTAAACTTTTACGCGTTTACTTTTAATTTTCAACGTTTACTTAAATCGCGTAAACTAAAAATTAACATTCAACGTAAACGGGCATCAAAAAAATAAAAGTTTACATCAAACAAGTGTTATATTATTTTTACAAAGATAATTATGGTCTTTTCACTTTTTATTTTTATTCGTTACGTAAAACGTCTACGTTTCGCAATAAAAATACTTTCATGCATGCATTGGAACCCATAAACCCATCTATACTTCAGCAAATACACACTCTTATACCCAACACCTAAAATTTACAAAATATTTCACTCTTTTATACTCCTAACCGTCCATGCTTATGTATATACAAGGAAGAATTCAAATAAATACACACCAAACCCACTAACACATATTAAGCTTATTAAACTATATCCTTTACCCACAAGATCTTCAAATAAGCTTCTACCCAAAGAGTTTAAGCCACCAAAGTCATTTCTTTGTCCCCTTTGGCTCACTAGGACACGGCAAGGCATGCTTGGCATGAAAGACTAGTCAAAATCCTACATTGTCATACTAGCTACAAGCTTATTATATTAATTTAGCCATACCACCTTTAATCTTATAAGCCAACAAGTCTTCTCACTTATCATTCACAAATAAATATCACATACACTTCTCTCTTTTTGACTCCTTTGTGTCCGGATCCTATAGCACCAAAAACAATAAATTGGTTTGGATTTTTCAAGAAAGTTTACAAGATTATTCAAGAGGGTTTAAGTAGTTACAAACATAAGGGTTTTCATAGGCTTATTAGTGTTATTCACCTTCATTTTCATTCATACAAAGGTGCATTTACATCTCTTCATTTCCATATACTTTTCTTACTTTTTATGCATCTTATTTATTAGTGAAATCACCATCTAGGTTTTATTTTAACAAGATATGTTAAGAATCACGTTTTATATATTTTACAAGTATATTTATTCATATGGTAAAATGAAGTTAAGAATATTGTAGATCTATAAAATACATTAAATTTGACATATTACAAGTATTGTTTAAATTATAAAACAAGTGGTAGTTTATTTCTTGTTATGACTAGTTCACATAAAATCATGATTTATTCTTTTATATTCTTGACATTTACACATGAAATGAATGAGTAATTAGAGGACTATAATATAGAGTACTTTAATTATATATAAGTTAGTGTGTTGGACAAAATAGAGGACTTATAGTAGGGTAAACTTGGTAAAAATCACAAAGCAAAAACGTATAAGCAAACATCTTAATTCCCCTCTAAATATCATGACTCGAATGATGTATAATTGGATCATGAGAAGAAAACTCGACCCTAGGGAGAATTCGGATAGAAGAGTTAGCAATTTCACGGGAAGGATTAAATGGATGCATGTCTTCGTAGGGATTTTCACTTATGCCACGAGCTTTATGATTGTTAAAGATATTAGCTTAATCATTGACCCTAGGCTGTCACAAGTAGTACTAGGAAAACCCTTAATTGAAATATCCAACATGACTCATGACCCACCTGAAGGAGTAGTGAGGTTCACAAACGGGACCAACAAAATTGCCTATAAAATGCCCCCCACAAGATAGAACATTTTTTTTGATTTCTTATGTGCTATGTGTTATATATGTGTGCTAAGTGGTTTGAATAGGTGCATGATATCATTTTGAGGTGTATGATCATCTCATTTTGAGTGCGTTTGTGTTTGGTGATGAGTATTCCATTTGTTCACGTATAGTGATAATGGAAAGGAATGGCGTATTGCATGCAATGCTACGTCAATAGTTGGATGATTTTGTGTTAAGCGTTTATGGGAAATGTATCATGTTGGAAATAAGTGAAGTGAGTGAAATTTGGATATTTATAGTAGACTTTCTAAATATAGAAAGTGAAATGTGAAATGAAAAGTTATTTTTAGAAAGTTTAGTAAGTAGCGTTTATGTAAAAAGGTTTACCCAAATTAGCGTAGATTTTTGTGGAAATTTAAGGTAATGTAAATTATAATGTAAATAATAATTTAAAAAATAAAAATAAATATATGTATGTATATATAAATCGGCCCAAGAAAGGAAAAAAAGAAAAGAAAAAGGATTTTGGGCCTTATCTAGAGGAGTTTTAGTAGGATTAGGATGCTAGTTAATTAGATAGGTTATCCCTTAGCCTATATATCAAAAACCATGACTCAATCAGCCCCAAAACCCTAGGTGTCGACTTCTCCCTCCCTAAGAACAAGGAACCAAGAATCTTGATCAAGAAGTAACCAAGAATCGGTGTTAGGATCAAGAAATCAAGAGGTAAGTATGCTTAACTTAGTTAGAATTATGCAATCATGTAACAAGACTTATGATGGATCTAGGGTTTACATAAAATACAGATTATATATGAACTTTAATGATGGTATGATGATTAGGGTTAGTTTAGGGTTATGATCATGCATGTTGCATGTTAGGGTTTGCGTTAGAACATGATTTAGAGTTGAGCAGATTTTAGGTCTGTGTTCAACTGATGATATCTAGATGTTAGAAACGTGTTTTGATATGATTCAAGAGCCTAAATTGTAGTTCAAAGTTTCAAAAAGTCCGGCCTAGAATGATTTTGAGTTCTGGAAGTTGGTTAAATGTTGGTTACAAGAAAAGTTGTCAAAACAGTAAATACATGTTAGAATTAGGTCATGTTTAGGAAGGTAAAACCCTAACTTAAAAGTGGAATTAGGGTTATCCAATCTACCGTGGTTAAGTTCAATATGTATATAAAGAAACCCTAGAAGGATAGCTTCTGATTGTGTGTCTAAGTAGGGTAATTAGGGCCATACATTTTAGTGTCTAATCATATTAGAATTAGGACAGTTTGAAGTTGGATTTTATTTGGGATAGTTACACATGTAATGGGAGCTTGGGAATCACAAGGTAGTTAGTAAACTCAAAAATAAACTTAGGTGATTTTTGGTATAATTTATGAAGGTCAGCAAGTAAGGTTTTTAAGTTAGCATACTTGTCATGCAAATGTATTGTTTTATAATCACAGTAATTCGGTTAAATTATTTTGGAATAGATTGGATATGTGTGTCTGAAAACCTATGTTTCTTACCAACCGTTGGTTGACGTATAAGCATCATTTTCAGGTATTCATCAGGATGAGGTTAAGGTTAGTAAAAGTGGCTAGATTGACCGTAGGCAGCTGGCGAAGTTTATTTATCTAGATTTCGTTATTTGTTTTGGATGATGAATGTTAATTGTTTTGCTTTGTTAGGATGTATGAATGTTTGCATGTCATGACGTTGGCATGAACTGCCTTCATTTCAATGTCAGACGCCTTTTGGATTTTGTTGATGTGTTTAGGTATTTTCATGACACTATGTGTCTATACCTTGTATTTTATACATGTTTTAGTTTCTCTATATAGACGCCAATGTGTTGTGATGATTCCCTTTCTCGTCGCGCCTCGCGTTTTTGCCTTAGCGGGGTGTGACAGATTGGTATCAGAGCCAGGTTATAGAGTAGTAGGTGGTTGAGCCTAGACAATAACCTAGGGGTCCTTCATGTAGATGCATTTAGGGCTTAAGTGTTTAATGCTATAACTGCTATGTTTCCCCTCTATTATTGCATAGCTAATATTTTCCTATTTTGTTAAGTTTTATTTAGTTATTTTATCTACCATTAATCATGATTATATATTACGTTCTTAGTTATTTTAGCTATGTTTTTCCCCACCGTAAGGAAGTCTCGTTGGGAGAATTTTGTTTTCCCAATCGGACCTAAGGGTTTATAAGGATCCTAAGAATGAGATCTTGTGGAAACGAAGAGATAGGATTGTTGATCGTTTGTCGGATGCACGTATTAAGGCTGGACTCGCGTAGTCGGGTTATTCTTGGTGATTCTTGTGTTGTTGTGTTGCATGGTTGTACGGTGCTTTTGGCGCGCGTAGTACGGGTGGCTGGGCCGTGGCGTAGTGCTTTTTTGTCTACATATATACCTTGACTAATAAATATGCCATCCTTTTTTTATGCATTCACGTGTAATCCAAATAGAAGATGTAAGTTCTTCCTATTAGAAACTCATCTGAAATTTGTACACTCATCACTTTCAAATGCAATGCATAGCTCATTCTTTGTTGAACCAAATATGATATCATCCACATAAACTTGGACCAGCAAAATATCATCTTTGTGCCTTTTGATAAATAGGGTCTTGTCAATTTTCCCTCTTTGAAACCCATTGTCCAACAGATATGTTGACAAGGTTTCCATACAGCTCTTAGGAGCTTGATGTGGCCATTATAGTGCTTTTTCAACCTTGTTATACTGGGCGTAAACTAGTCAAACGAGTGTCGTTAATAATATATATTGTATATCGTTAGTTATAGAAAATTACTTATGGAAAATTAATAGTCTATCTTCAGAGTGTCGTATCCATGACGAGAGATGAATTGAAATCCATGTTAATGTTTTGAAGAAAAATGTTTGATTATTTTTTAAGATTTTTAGTTTTAAATATATTTTTAATACTAAGAAAATTATTCTAATAATAATACTATTTGTATACTAAACACTTCTACAACGATGAGATTTATGCTAAAATTTATCTAGAAGATTTTAAAACGAAAATGCTTGCTGAAGTGAGTGGAAAGAAAAATTCATTAGTGTTGTATTAAGGTTTATTAACGAATGTAAATTTCCTTAGAAATATAATTATTCACAACGTTTGTTTATTTTGACAAAATCTCACTTAAATTAAGCTTATTAATTACTAGGATGTGTAGTTTGACTTTTTGTCTGGTTTTTTTGCCCTTTATTTTTAAAACATTCAAACTACAAATCTAAATAATCAAAGATTATTAATTAACTAGCATTTTTGTAATCCACACTTAATTTCCAATTCACATTATCACTTAATAAGCACTAATTAAATAAGCTCACACGAATAAGCTAACAACCGAATAAACATCAACACAGAAATAAGCCACGATTTCATTTAAACGAACAACTAAAAGCAACAAGCAACTTAAGATAATAAATCTTCACAAAAACTAAAACCTCCAAAATCGATATAACAGCACTAATAAACTTAAAAAAACAAGCAAACTACCCTATAAAGTAATTATGCAACGCAGAATAAGAAACTAGCATTAGTATAACGAAATAAGTTCTTCAAATAACCGAATAAGCACTAGAACAAGAAACCTTAATAATAAGCTTAAACGATTTTAAGCTAAACGAGATTTAAGCTAAATCTACTCTATAAGCGAAAACTAAAACAAAATAAGCACTAAACTAAACTAATAAGCAAACGAAATCAGCAACAAGGGCAAACCAAAATCACTTAAACTACTTATGTCTAAACACGATAAAGCAAAATAAGCTCACTAAATTTGATTGTAGACAATATACGTCATGATGTTAAACCAAATTAAGTATTTAGAAGCTTATTTTTATCTCAGGAAATTAAGGAGCTACTAAAATCTTTTTTAAATCAAAAAAAGCACGGGGAAAATTAGCAAGATCTGAGCCCCTTATTATACGAGTTTCTTTCAGACCCAAAATTCCTTTACAAACATATAGAAATAAATTCGAATAAGCTTTTGAAAGCTTATAGGAGATGATCTTAAAGATTCTAAAGAGATTTGAAAGGAATAAGCTGAAGGAATAAGCTCACAGAAATGCTTATTTGATAAGCACGTATACGATGTTAAGAAAACAAAGAAATAAACAACAAAAATAAGCAAACCAAGATCTCCATTAAGCTCACACCATCTTTATTACAATATCTCAATAAGCTTGCGATATAAGTCTTGATACCAATAAATGCCAAAAAATGAGAAAATATGCTCTTATCCTACACAATAATAAGTTAAAAACTAACTAAAAGCTAAACTTTAAAACTAAAAATTTCCTAATTGAATAATCTAGGGGGGAGCTGCTGTGGTTTATATAAGGGGTGTGAGGGGGGTAAAAGTGCAAACTTTACCCAATCATTGGGGAATTATTAACTAATGATTGCCCAGAATCCAATGTCACATGGATTGAGTATTGATTAGCCCGTTAGATTAATGTCGCGTGTCACTTAAATTTGCGTACCTCGTACGCTATGAATGCTCACTGTGTGATCACTTTGGTCTTGAATTTGAAATGTATAACAAGAATTTCCCTGTCACTTGTCCAAAGCTTATTCGTCCTCCCAGTTGAAAGTGCTTGGGTACGTGATCGGGTTTTATTTATTTCGCAGCACATGTCAATGACGTTAGCAAGTCCTTAATAATTAAACTTTTAACCTTATTATTTTGGGCTTCTTGGTGGCTAGTGCTAGCTTGGGCTGGCCCGACCCATAAAATAGGTTACGGGCTGGCCCAATAAAATTTGAGGGCACCGCTGGACTCGTTTTCACGCGCTCTTTCTAATGGCATCCTCAGGAACTTTTCACGACTTTGTCTTGATCTTGATATTTGAGCACTCTTGATCGAAACGAACCCATAATTACCCGTTTTTGCATTGTTTTCAATCCGTATTACATGCAAGACATAAAAATACCAAACAAGCATATATGCACGATAATTATCTATATTTTAGCATTTTTAGTCTGATTAATAGTATTTTACGGGGAATAAATGATGTGTGTTTTAGCATACATCAAACTCCCCCCACACTAAGCCATTGTTGGTCCCACACGCAATGCAAATAAAACACGCCCGGAAATAAATAATTTAATCCCCTTTTAACTTATGACCCCTCACAATCAAACAAGAACAGAAAAGGTCCATTAAGAAAGTTCAAAAATCATTTATTTCGAAAGCGCCCCCGTTTTAACCACTTTATTCAAAATAAAAGATAAAAACTAAGATAAATTTTTAATAAAATTCATTTTAACAAGGCCTTTTAAAGAAAAAAAAAAAAAAAGGGGGAAGGTTAACCATCTTTTTTTTGACTGTTTCACAAACCCCTATCTAAGCTTAAATTGAAATCACAGCAAATATAAGGATAAGATGCTAACAACTACTCATAATTGTTAAATTTGTAATAAGTAATAACTTAACGGTTAGCTCCATTATTCCCTAAAATCCGCTAAGGATTTTATTATTTATTATTATTATTGACAGTAAATTAAATCCTTATTAAAATAAAGTAAACCCGGTGGGGGTTTAGACCTTAATCTAGTTTGAGAAATCAATTCCTAAAGAGACGGTTATAGGGAGAAATATGGTCCAATTAATATGGTTTTAATTTCGCATGATTGAAGGGTTATCCTTTTTATTTATCTGAATCAACTCAACTTCGAGTCAGAGACGGATAAGGGCTTTATTTAGGATAACCGGGGGTGTTACGTCGAAATTTGGGCTTAATTATTATTATTATTATTATTATTATTATTATTATTATTATTATTATTATTATAGCAACATTATTAAACCTTTCGGTCCTTTAAACAACTGTCACATCGGTATGCGAGCTGACCATGATCTAGGAGTCTTATTTCAACCAGGAGATCCTCGACCTTTTTGAAGGCTGCAACATCGGGAGCGAACCGACCAGATACAACAAACTTTTATCAGTCTCGGATTTATTATTCTTACTATGGGCCTTTTTTTGAAGACTGTCACATCGGGAGTGAACCGACCAGAGATAGTAAACCTTTATCAGCCCACATTTTTTACTATTATTATTATTACCTCCACCCTTTAAACGACTGCAACATCGGGCGTCCTAATCGACAAGATGCAGTGGTCTTATTTCGGCTTTGGTTTATTACATAATTATTATTATTATAGCAAATTTCAAGTCCTGTGGATCTTTTAACTACCTAGACATACGGTAGGAGTTCGTCAAGAATCAGTAGCATATTTCCCCACAATACTGACAAAAACCTCGATGTGTACTTAATTTCACTAGAAGAAATTCTACGAAGGGATCTAAATTAAGATGCAAAACAAAGGAAAACTTTATTTTTTAAAGTTAACAATTATATAACGGTTTGATTAAGCTGGTGGGAGGTAAAAAAGCCTAAATTAACCTCTATGAGCTCTAAAAAGATCCAACTAATCCATGCTTAGCATCTAACTTATATTCAACTTATCATTTTTCGTTCTTTGCAAAATTTAAAGTAAGCAAACGCATAGTCTCGGAAAGCCTAAGGGAGAAGCTAGGTGGAAAACTCGGTCAAGTCAAAAGCTACCTAGTTCTACGGGCCTACTTATTCATATATCTAACAATATCTTGGATTTTTTTAAATAAATAAAACAATAAAATTTTAAAGTTTTGGTCAAAACAGGGTTGCGTGGGAACCTGATAGCATAGGCAAGTTCCACATTTTGGTGAATACATGGTTGCGTGGGACCAGGACCAGGCAACAAAGCAATATTACATTTTGATTTGAAATCCCCCCCCTATACATTAGAATAGAACATTGCCTCATGTTTAAAAAATTTCGGGTTTTACCCCACACTTTGAAATGAAACAGGCAAATGCTAAAAAAATTCTAAGTGGTGAAAGGGAAAAACAATATAAATTTTACACATGATCAGGATTGAGGATTCAAATAAGCAGAGATCGGAGAACCGAGAGGTACTTGGTAGATTGAAACACAGCACCGTCTTCACGATCTTAAGTAATCACTGCAAAAACGGGCCCACAAACCAAAGAAAGAAGCAACGCCCCCACACGTGGGCTATAAAATTCACACACTCATTATTAAGAAAAGAGGAAGAAGAAAAGACCGGGGTGCGCGCCTCCCGAGAATAGAAAGCGCTTGTTTATTAACGAGTCTCTAGCTTGACTCTCCCTGAATTTCTTTGTCCTTGGGGTGAAAATTGACCGAAGATTCGGTCATCAATGAAATTTTCATTTCAACTTTATACAGTTATCGATCATGAAATTATTAATCAGTAGATGTGGAGATTTTCTCGTGAAAGAGAAAACTCCATCTATAATGAGAATTTTGGGATCGAAAACCTTGTCTTCATTTCCGGAGGGAAATGACAGAAAAGTTTTGATCAGAGAAGGATCAGTCAAGAGAAGAGAATCACTGACGAATGAGATAGTAGGAAAATCGTCTAGTGGCAATTATATGAAATTCTTAGATTGAATCTTTTCATAATGGAATATTCCAGGATTCAAAAAATTTGCTCGCGTCTTTATGCGCTCAGAGGAAAATGAGAATAAAAAGATCGATTCAGAAAATTCTTAAAAAAAGTGGATAACATAAAGATAGGAGGAGAGGAAAATCATTAAGCTCAAGACTCGTAAGTTCCTTGGTTGAATCTTTAGATATATTTTCTTCAAAAAGTATAGTCAACTCTCCTAGGTCGGGCTCAATATTGAAGTAAAAATGATCATACTCCGGTGGAGATGTGATGTTGTGTGAAATTCATCGCGCGAACTCTCATGATGATAATCATCCTATCGGAAAGGGAGGAAGCGGATCAATCGAAAGATCAAAATGAAACGATTTATACTCGGGAAGAGAAGGAAGAGAAAGATCAGAATGAGAAGTGGTACTGCCACTACTCTTCTCTTCAATATGATCGACATCAAAACAGAATGATTCGTATTCTGAAAGAGAATGATTAGAATGAGAAGTGGTACTGCCACTACTCTTCTCTTCAATATCAAAGCAAAATGTTCATTAATCGAATACGGAAATATCAGAATGAGGAAGCAAGAAGGGCATGTCGGTCTCCTCCAAGAGAGTGTCACTATCCCCGAAGGGAGTAGGAAGTAAGTGGGGGGGAGAGAGACTCGACCACATAATCAGAAGAGGAGAGTGAGATTGCTACTCAAGAATGAATTGGGTCTGAAATATCTAACACTTCAAAAAGGTTATCCTCAGCACTCTCTCAGAGTCGTCTGAATAGTAAATCGGTTGTTTAGGATGACTTGGTCCTGGTTGTTGTCGAACATTTGAATAGTTGGATGCAGTTTGCTTTCTAAGGACTCATTATTGTGCACTCCATCAAGCCGAAAGTTAGTATCAGAATAATGTGCACTCACACAGTGGTTAATGAGTCATAAATACAACTTCGGTCGACTCCACTGGAAAATGAGGTTGTTGTCATATTCTGATCGCAAATCATATGCCTCATGAGGAGGAGTCATTGGCATGGTATTTCCACCAGGCAAGCCACCATAAATTTGCTCGATCATCCATTGCGATTCCATGATAAAATGTAATAGATTTGATCTATAAGCGAAAAAATTCTATTATCAGGACATTTTCGTAAACTGCACCCCATTTCCGCCCACTTTTCCCAGCTTAAATACTGGACTCCATGGGCATTGCTGGAAATTCGATTCCGGGCACTCTTTCCTAAGCTGCAACGCTCTAGAATGTGGGTAGTATTTTGAAAGAAACTTGAGGATCATCTCTTCCCAAGTGTGAATAGAATGAGTTTTAAGATGATAAAACCAAGATTCAGCTTCGTGGGTTAAAGAGAATGGGAAAAGATTCAGATTGATGCTGTTAGTTGAGAAACTCCATTTTGCTTCATGAATTGAGTGATAGATAAGTACTTGTTTAAGTGCTCGCTTGCATCTTCATCTCGAAAGCCATTGGACTTGGCCAATTCTGTCGAAAAGAACCGAACCATATGATTTTTTATACACAATCGGATTCCGGACGGTTGTCGGGGCGATCGGACCTCCTCTCGCAGCTAGCGACAGTGACGGTCGAGTAAAATCCTCCATGGTAGAAGGATCATGGGAATGAGGAGGTAAGAATAGAACATCGTGAAGAATTAAACAATATGAGAAGATAAAGAGATAAGAATTAAACACTTAAGAGGATAACGAAGCTTTTTTATTTTTTTTTAAATATTTATATAAAAGAAAATATAAAAGGAAACTATTTTTGGATTTTTATAAAAAATAAT
The DNA here is from genome assembly GCA_026074375.1 of Tanacetum coccineum. Taxonomy (NCBI): domain Eukaryota; kingdom Viridiplantae; phylum Streptophyta; class Magnoliopsida; order Asterales; family Asteraceae; genus Tanacetum; species Tanacetum coccineum. The sequence goes on from BQNB010015552.1 coordinate 30,384, forward strand.
GAAAAGAAAATATTTTTGGATTTTTTTTAATAAAAGAAAATAAAATAGAAAAATACAATATTTTTGGATTTTTTATATTTTTAATTTTTTTTTTGTATTTTTATATTTTTAATATTTGTACGAAAATAAACTTTCAAGACGAAAGGATCTTTAAGGCACTAACTTCAAACACCATGTGAAAATCGTACACCTCTCCCCAGGCAGACGGCAGCCCATTTGTTGGTAAATCGTCAAACGCGTGTAGTATAATTTATATAGTATTTCCGTTAGATAAAAGAAAATGACTTTAGGCAAAAAGTATTAGTCTATCTTTCGAGTGTCGGATCCACGGAGAGAGATGAATTGATCCATGATAATGTCCCCCTCTCTCGAGAATAAATGCTTGATTATCTTTTAAGATTTTTGGTTTTAAATCTATTTTTAAAACTAAGAAAATTATACTAATAATAATACTAGAATTATACTAATTATTAAACTACGAGAATTATGCTAAAAATTATCTAAAAGATTTATAAAACGAAAATGCTTGCTAAGTGACGTGAAAAGTTCATTAAGTGTGGATTAAGGTTTATCAACGAATTAATTTACTTAGAAAAGATAATTATCTCACAACGTTGGTTTATTTTGACAAAACCTTTTAAAAGGATATTAATTATTAGATGTGTAGTTTGACTATTTTTCTGAAATTTTTGCCTTTTAAAACACTCAAACATATCAATTGTGTGTGAGGTATGTGTGTGTGTTTTATTAATTAACTAGCCTTTTTTGCAATCCACACTTAATTTCCAATTCACATTATCACTTAACAAGCACTAATTAAACTTCTCACTACGCATAATGATAAAATAAGCAAAGCAAAACATTTTATTCTAATCTACACTAATGTATTGAAAAATGATAGAAAATGGAACCGAATTGAAGAGCCACAAATAAACGAATACCACCCGATTTATTTAGCTAAAAAAATAATCAAATTCGGTCTAGCTAAATAAACCCTTTAAGTCCTCGCCTCATGAGATGAGGTCCAAAAAATACTAAACTAAAAACGAAGTGTTAGACATAAACGGTTAATGCAATCCAACAATTTGTTATTATTTACTACTCGAATTCGTATTTTGAGAACAATCCAAATGAGGCACCAATTCGATCCCCAATAGCAATTCAAACAGGCAATAGGCCCAAGGTGGATTGCAACGAGACCCAAAATAGATATTTCTACAAGGCCAAACCTATTAGTTGCCCAACATCAAATGAGAAACCAGCAGCTTAATAATAAAAATATCTTCTAATAAGCTAAACTCGAAATCAACAAGCTCACACGAATGAGCTAACAAACCGAATAAACTTCAAACACAGAAACGTCTACAGACACGATTTTACTTAATACGAAAACAACTAAAGCAACAAGCAACTTATAGATAACAAATCTTCACAAAAAAAACTAAACCTCCAAATCGAATTAAGCACTACATAAACTTTTTTTTTAAAAATGAGACCGTAACATATAAGCTAAATAAGCAAACAAGAATAAGCAACTAGCATTAGTATAACGAAATAAGTTCTTCAAATAACCGAATAAGCACTAGAACAAGAAACCTTAATAATAAGCTTAAACGATTTTAAGCTAAATGAGATTTAAGCTAAATCTACCTCTTCTATAAGCAACAAATAACTTAAAGGGTAATAGTTGCTAAACTAAACTAATAAGCAAACGAAATCAGCAACAAGGGGTTTAAACAAACCAAAAGCACTTAAACTACTTATGTCTAAACACGATAAAGCAAATAAGCTCACAAAAAATTTTGATTTAGCAATATAAGCTCATGTTAAACCAAAATAAGGCTATTTAAGATAGCTTATTTTATCAGGAAATAAGAGCTGCTAAAATCTTTAAATTAAAATAAAGCAAGAAATAAGCTAGATTGAGCTCCTATTCGAGCTTATTACAATGAAAATCTTTAAAACTTATAGAATAAAATCGAATAAGATTTTAAAAGCTTATAGGAGATGATCTTTAAACTTCTAAAGAGATTTGAAAGGAATAAGTTAAAGGAATAAGCTCACAGAAATGCTTATTTGATAAGCATGTATGCGAAGTTAAGAAAACAAAGAAATAAACAACAAAAATAAGCAAACAAAGATCTCCATTAAGCTCACACCATCTTTATTACAATATCTCAATAAGATTGCGAAATAAGTTTGATACAATAAGCCAGAAATGAGAAATAAGCTAATCCTAAACAATAATAAGCTAAAAACTAAAAAGCTAAACTTAAAACTAAAATTTCCTAATGAATAATCTAAAGGGGAGCATGTGGTTTAGATAGGGGTGTGAGGGGGGTAAAAGTGTAAACTCTACCCAATCATTGAGGAATTATTAACCAATGATTGCCCAGGATCCAATGTCACACGAATTGAGTATTGATTAGCCCGTTAGATGAATGTCGCGTGTCACTTAAATCCGCGTACCGTGTACGCTATGAATGCTCACTGTGTGATCCATTTGCTCTGAATTTTGAAATGGTATAACACGAATTTCCCACCTTTGCTTACTATTCCAACGCTTATTTCGTCTTCCCATTGAAAAGTGCTTGGGCACGTGGGATCGTGTTTTATTTCTTTGCAGCACATGACCAATGACCCGTCAGCTGATGTCAGCAATCCCTTAATAATAAAACTTTAAACATTATTATTTTGGGCTTCTTGGTGGCTAGTGCTAGCTTGGGCTGGCCCGGCCCATAAAATGGGTTACGGTTGGCTCATAATAAATCCCCCTCCCCCGCCCCCTCGCCAGCGCATACTCACCCGCCCCACCTCTCGCGACAGCACCCATTTTCCCGCCCCCACCCAACACGACGAACTCACCGCTCCCGTCCCCTCCTTTCCCCCGGCATGCTCGGGATATTTTTTAGGTATTTGTCTTGATCTTGATATTTGAGCACTCTTGATCGAATGAACCAATAAATTACGCCGTTGTTGCTTTGTTTTCAATCCCGTTATTAATGCCCAAGACATAAAAAATACCAAACAAGCATTATATGCCGATAATTATCCATATTCTTTAGAGTTTTAGTCGATTAATAGTATTTTACGGGGAATAACTGATGTGTGTTTTAACATACTATCATATACTCTATCAGGGAAGTCTTGGATCTTCAATATCCTGGTGGTTGACACACATTACACCTCTTCTTCAAGCTTCCCACATAAGCAATTACTTTTTACATCCATTTGATACACCATAAAATCTTTAATTTTGAAGCATAAGCTAAAAAGATAAAGTCTAATTGCTTTTCAATTCTTGTAACAGGGGCAAAAGACTTTCATCATGTTCAATCTCTTCATTCTGTGTGTGTAACCTTGAGCAACCAAAGCTTTGTCTATTTCTTATCACAATTAAACCCCCCCCTTTCATTCTTTTATTCCTAAAAACCCATGTTAGAGCTTATAGCCTTTTTCCATTTGTTAAATCCACTAAAGTCCAAAACTTATTTGTAACTTGAAGTATATAAAGCTCTTACCTACATAGCATCTTACCAGCTTGGATCCTTCAATGCATGAATTACCTTTTTGGGTTCTTCTTGTGATAAAAAGTAAGCAAACAAACAGTTTTGAAGGTCTTTATGGTTTGTTCTTTGTTGAATGGTACTAACAAACCCATGTTCCTCCAAATTCTTTGACATATTTCTTGTTTGAGTAGTTGATTGCAAATCTCCAATCACTTGATCAATAGGATGATCTTTATGAATTCTTATAGTTGGATTAGGACTGACTTGGATTGTTGTATCCAAATTGTTCATGTCAGCCATTGCACCATCATCTTCATCATCTCTTGAGAAGTCAAATAAGCTATCATCTTCCAAAGCAGTCATATTTGGAACAAATGGAAGTTCAATGCTTGTTTTTCCACCAACAGCATTAACCTCATTTGTGCTAGCAGCATTAACAGTTGAACTAACAGTATTAACATTTTTAGTGTTGTTAACATTATCTTCCTTCTCTTGATCTTTATATTCACTTTCTTTTCTTGGATCTTCATCAACCTTCTTTCCATCATCACTTGAAGGTTTGGATCCATCATCAAGAGAACTCTTTGGATCTTGGGAAAATGGTGGATCAGCAGTCCATAACGGTAGCAAAATATAATCTTTGACAGGTTCTGTCTCCTTCCTAGCTTGACCTGCATTATCACTTGCTTTTGTACCTGCAAAACCATTAGACTGTGTACCTGCAACAATTGGCTCATAATTTATTATTCTTGTTAGTGCATCAATATCAAATAGCAAATCTAGTCCACTACCTACAACATTAGGTGTACTCTCACTAAACCTAATATGCAAGTTTTCTTCCACTATCCTTGTTCTACTATTGAATACTCTAAAGGCTTTACTATTCAAAGAGCATCCAACAAAGAAACCTTCATCAGCCTTACCATTAAATTTGCCTAAGTGATTTATGGTATTGAGAATGGTAACAGGAAACCCAAATGGTCTCATAAAACTTAAAGTTGGTGTTCTACCATGAAAAAGTTCATATGGGGTCTTGGTATGAGGCTTAACTACTAACACTCTATTTTGAACATAGCAAGCAGTATTAACTGCTTCTGCCCAAAAAGTAGTTAGCAACTTAGAATCAGCTAGCATAGTCCTAGCAGCCTCAATTCGTGTCCTATTCCTCCTCTCAGCAACTCTATTTTGTGAGGTAGTTCGAAGCTAGCACTAAATTGTCTCAAAAATACCCTTCACTACACAAAAACTGATTCATTTCTCTGTTTTTAAACTCAGTCTTATTATCACATCTAATCACCTTAACCTTGTGATCTACTAAGATTTTTCTATCCCAGTTATAAAGGAACTTAAGAATTCCAACTAGTCTCGGAACCTTAATAGCTAAAAAGAAAAAACTATGTAAACTCCTAATGTAAATCATCTATGACAAACTAGCAATACATTTTTTTATAAGGCTTTTCTTACAAATGTTAGAACCAAATAATTCCCATACTTCAAACAAATGTACAAGGAATCTTGACTGGTTCTCTGTTTTAGACTTACAAGAGGCTCTGTGTTGCTTTCCTCATTTGACAGAGAGCAACACAGGTTTCTGAGGGTCATTTTCAAAAAGTTGGAAGGTAAAGCACTTAACGAAACAGATTTCCATAACCAATTTATTTATGGATTTTAAACTTTAAGTGACCTAGGTCCTTCTATGCTAAAAGTTTGAGATTCAACATGATGTGGCTTAGGTGTAAAAAGGCAAGTTAAACACCTCCATTTATACTATGTTCATTAAAATCAACACCTATACATATTGTTTCTTCTACATAGGACTGGCTAAAGTAGAACTTGACTATTCACAATCTTAACTTAAAGATTAGAGAAAAAACAAATACATTCTGTGTCATTATCACACATTTGTGAGACAATAAAGAATAAACTTTACATCGTGCTACAGACAAAATACTATTTTCCAAATCTAGATTACCAATTTTAATGGTGACATTTCCAGAGTAGATTTTTCCTCCTTTGGGGTTTCCTGGGGCCCAAAAGGCCACATAATTCCTCCATCTATCTCTTCATAGTCTGTAGATAGACATGTTCCTCTGTCCGATAGTGCTTGACAATTACACCATTATCACTACTCTTTGATCATGTCAATTCTATTGTGGGGATTGCCCTACACATTAGATAGAAAATAGTTTATATGGGGACCCAAGACATCACTGACTTGGATTCTCTGCCTAATGTGCATCACTATAAACAAACTTTATTAGAGTGATTGATCAACTTTGTGCATTAGAAAAATGGTCTAAAACATACATGCTTTGTTCCCAACCCAACAAGGCTGAGAGCCTTAACAGCATTAAAATTATAGTTCCACTTACAGCATTAACTACTACTTTTGGCCTAGCAGTATTAAAATGTTTATCCCTAACATTATAACCCTTTGATTAATATTACTGTATTTAAATGTTGTGTTCTTATGAATGGAACTCTTAACAGTTGAATGTGCTATTTTAGAAAAATATAACATTAGTCTAGTACATCATGTTGTTTTATTGAGTGAGCGAAGTAATCAACGTGACTATCCTGTAATCAACGCAATACTGCTATGTAATTGAAATATTTTGTCTAGCATTTAGTTTATTGATACTAAACCAGACTATAATATATACTTGCTCTTTGCGAGAACTAAAGATGCATTTTAGCACAAGGAGATGGTCCCTTTTTAGCAATGATTTTGATGATTCACAACCTTGACATTTTCCAAACTGTTTACCATCAATTAGAATTGAAAACCTGTTTTTATGGATGATTGCAATCAACCAGCAAATGAACAAAGCTTCATAAACACACAAAACAAGGTCTTTAAAACATCTCAAAAGTTCTTCCTAGTTTTTGAGACATCATATTGTTTCTAAATTTTCTTTGATTGTCCTCTTGACACCGTGAGTGTTTTGCCTATTTGTTCAGCTGTGTTTAATAGTTTTCCTTGTAGTTTTTCTTGTTATTATAGATTTGACAAACTCTTCTTAACAATACTATACTAGGCCTAACATAACTCTCTATCTTCTTATTTTTCAGTTGTTACAAACGCAGAGAACACAACCTCTTCCCCAACATCATCTGACACAAACATTATATACCATAATATGGGCATCATCATTCCTTCCTAACTACCTTTACAGTCTTTCTTTTACTAGACAAGCTTTAATCGTTCATCACTACAAGGCTGTCATTAAACTAAAACTCATCTAAACCATATAAGAAACATAAGTCAGTGTGAGGATGGCATTAAGATTTCCTTATGTAGGGAGGTGGTGAACTGCATTATAATTTTTCATAGCCTACACTTCTTGCAAGTTGTTAACTATTCTGGAACTCTATGAGCTTAGTTTAAAACTTTTAGATGCATGTAGTCAAATTATCTACATTAAGTGAATGCCATCATTTCTTTTGAACTATTACAAGCTTCTTCCTAAGCCTCTCTAATAGTTATTTTCTACCTATGTGAATTTCAAATTTTTTTAATGGCCCGTAATATGTCTTGAGAATTAATATACTCATTTGCTTTATATACTAATTCAAGTTTTTCTCATACAAGACTTTAACAAATAGTCTTATACCTAAGAACCATTAACTTAAATAATTTTATAAATCTTTTAATACCGATCATTATTGAGATTAAGAAATTCAAACCAGTTACTGCACGAATACAAACAAGCTATTTAAACAAATAGAATCATTGGAATACCTCTAATCAGACTTTAAGATGAGAAAGCCAGGAGTGTCATAATTTAGGACCCATATCCTTATACCTGATCCACACCAGTCATAATCCACCAAAACCATCACATGACACCAAAGCTGTAGAAAGTAAGAGCTGTTATCCACAGGCACACTCCTTCTTGACTTTCTTGTTCTTTTGTCATTGATTTCTAGAGCTCTGCACTTCCTAAAAAATGTTCCCCTCTTATGCAAGTTGTAGCACAACTACTTTAGACTTATCCAAAAAGTCCAAATAGTCTTATTTTGACCTATCATAACCTTCTAGCTCTTATAGTTAACATGGCCATTTGTTATCTCAAATCTATCTATTCTATGTCATCTGAATGGATTTGTTGCAAGTCCTTATGTACAAGTTGAGGAATATTTGGTTGACTAGCAAAGAATGAATAGATAACAGCATCACTCAAATTATCAATATTTGTAGAGTTAGCAGCATCGACTTACGTGCTAGCAGTAGAAACTCCAATGATCATTATTAGACTGCTTACATTAAGTGCTAACAGTGTCTGTTATTTGAAGATGACAAAAAGCCAAGTTCAGTGTACTTGAAATTGAGCTAGACATCCCTTTAACTTCTGGTTCAGACACATCCACCTTGAGTTTTATGTAGAGATCACCAAGCTCATTTGGAGTATCTAAATCAACTTATCCTCCACACAACAGCATGTGTCCTTCCACTCCAGTGACAAACTTCTTTAATTTATCCTTTTGATTAACATCTACTTGTGAAATCTTTTCAACCTAAAGCCTAACTGACTCACACATAGAAGCCTATAAAAGTTAGATCAATCATCATCTGAGCATGGAGCATGAAGATTTCAGATTGCTGCTTAAGAGATTTCCTTTGAGCCTTTTTTTGTAGCTTCATTCCTACCAAATCACTTTCAACCAGTTCCAACAACTTCTTAAGCATCCTTTAAAAGTTAAACTTTAACTGATGTTTATTGGGAATGCCCATCATTAAAGTGCTTCTAGCTTTCACCTCTAATCTTCTCCGACCCTTTTCTTTAGCAGTTGTAATAGGCATCTCTGTCACAATACCTTCCATAGTTGTTGTTTTTGGCAAGGTTGCACCATTCTCTATGACTTCCCACAATGCATAGTCTATTATCTAGATATATTGTTTAATCCTCATCTTAAAGATCTCATACTCACTAGGTTTGAGCATGGGAACTTTAGATGCAGCCACTATGTGTGCAGAATCTTGATCCATATCTTTTAGCAAAAGATCTTATGTATAAAAACAGGTTCTTCTTATTTAAATCTTTTCAACAAGCTCCGATACCACTTGTTTGTAACACCCCCAAAATGGGCCACAACGGAATATGATGTTCCAGGGGTATTACTTCATAGATCAATAACACAAGATATGAGAACAACCATTATAAGAGTCATTTAAAAACTGATACATTAGATTTCATAAATGGTTCGTTACAAAAAGTTCATGGGCTTAACTTGTTTATCTTATAAGAGTAAAGATTTCACAACATAACAATATTCCAAAATGTAATGCATGCAAATCTTTATGACAATGACTTCAAATGACGACCAGCCAATGTATCCGTGACTTGTACCTTATTGACCTGAGAAAACATGTTTAAACTGTCAACAATAATGTTGGTGAATTTATAGGTTTATAAATTTAATGATGCTGTAGCAAGATTTCCTTGTATAGAGTAACAATAGCAATATCACAAAAATGTGTATAACGAAAAGAACTAAGGCTCAATTGACACCGAAGCTAAAAACATGTATTGTATATCCAAATACATATAAATGACTTTTCCCATCGTTAGATGTTCAACCCGTAACATCCATGATTCCAACGTGGTATAGTTTCGTAGGCGTTCTCAGGCCAACCGGTAAACGACGTAAGCGCTACTCTGCCCGAACGGGATGTTAATCCCAAATAGACTCTATTCAGAAACATAGCCGCTCACATAATGCATTCAACAATTACATCTAGAGGCATTAACAGTTCATGATATTGACATATGGGAGTATAGCTACTGATAGGCAACTCGTAAATATTTGAGGTTTAAAATGTACTTACATCCATATTGTAAAACAAACATGATCTCATCCCCGAGATTTGATAAACGATTGAAAAAGTATAAAAGTGGGGACTATAAACTCACCTTAGACGAATGAAGGTATGATATAGCAAGTGAGTGACTAGTCACTTGATAGTCCGACTGCAACTATTTAAGATAGTGGTTATCGTAGGTGAATATAATGCACTTGAATAACTATACATATATAATCTGATAGAGTAGTAACATCACCACCTAAATGTGTTTGTAAAAATGTTATACTTGAGCCATTGATTTGATAAGAGAATAATAATAAACTTGTATGTAAGGTTTCACCCCTTGAAATATGTATTTTTTATATATTTTATAAAAAGACTAGTGCACAAAAGGGATTTTAGAAGTATAATAAACTTTACTAGTTTATTATCCCCTTTGTTTTAAACTCCGTTTTGCTATGTTATTAAACTATTGGGTTTCGTAGTTGAAAATACTACATTTTAATATTATTGTTACAGTTGAACAGTCACCTTTAATCTATATTTATTATGAATTACATTAAATTACTTTTATAAATTAATTGCTATAAACCTTGCAATTGACGTATCTTAATCGTTTTAATTTCGTTTTGCACGTTATTTATATTTCAGGTTTCCGTATTTGAAAAACTGACAATAATTTAATGTGTTACAGAGTGAACAGTGAACCTATATTGATATTTTTAGTGAATTAATATAAAATTACTTTTATATAATATCATTTAGTGTTATACTTGTCAATTAACATATCTTATTTCTTTTAATTTCGTTTTGCATGTTAATTTAACCCAATGGTTTTCGTATTTGAAAATACTAATCAAATGTAATATTTGTAATATTATTGTTACTGATGAACAGTAACCATGATATTATTTTATAAATTATATAAAACTACTTTTATATATTAATTGTTATAACTTAAAAATGTCATAACTTATTCGTTTTAACTCTGTTTTTAGTGTTCTTTATGTACATGTTTTTATAATTAAATTTTATGTCACTTAATAGGGTCCATGTTTACTGTAAAAACAAGTAAAAATAATGGTTTTTTACAAAAATCACTTTTATAAAGTTTCTTTGGTTATTATAAGTTAGATTAGAACATGTAAAAGTCAAACTAATTCATTACCATGGGGTTTTTTCAAGTTTCTTATCCTTTTTTAGAATTCACTTATAAAATCTACTTTTAACAGAAAAAATAAAATATTTTAAACTCCTATTCGAATTCATATATTTTTTATAAAATTTGTCACTTATAAAACAGCATTTAAGAGATTGTAATATCTCGTAAAATTCATAACTCCTATCGTTATTTATCCGTTTCGCAGTTCTTTATAGATTTGAAAGCCTACAATAGTACTATTTTATAAAAGACATCAAAAGCCAACAGTTTTGTGGGTCGAATCAAACAGTTTGTTTTAATGTTTTATATAAATAATTATATAACTTGATTTTTAAGTATTTATCAACTCAAATAAATTACACAATTCCTCTAAATTTATACAATAGCACTATCTTTGGGTATAATTTTTAAAAGCCCTCAAAAATTGTCCATCATATTAATTTCATAATGTCTAAGAAAAGTGTCCAACATCAGTTTATTTTCACTATGTAAACTTTATAATTACATAAATACATCCATAACTTAATAAATAATAATAATAATTATCCCTTGCTTGTAATTTCTTGTTTTAAACATATTAACATATTTTTAACATCATAACTTCATATGAAAAATAATGTCAAACCATATTGGGGTTCATTTTTATTTTACAAACTCATGAATTAATCCTAGGTGGTGATTTAAACAATATAACAATTATAATAACATGAAAATTTATAGAAATTTTTTTTTTGGAACGGCGATTTTTTATTAAAATCAAAAACTATACAAGGAGCTAATTACAAAACAATAATATAGGAGGGTTTTTGGGGGGAGCCTCTTTCTTCCATTCCGATACGGAGGCTTTTAGATGCTATACTTACACCAATACAAAGAAACGAGTTAATGACATTATCGAATAAGCAGCGACATTTCGAAATGGTTTTCATCATCCGTCAAATAGAGCTTGATTTCGAGATAGATCCAAACGTACCACCAAATGGAATACCAGAACACCTTCGAAACATCATATAGATATTGGAATTCATAACAGAATGAAACGCGACCACAGACTACCATTCGTGCAAAATGAGTTTCAAGTTGGCGTGAATCCAAATTCCACCAGCTCAAAACCTTATTAGCAATGTCCCAACCAAATCCACACTCTAAAGAGACGAAGATGGTTCCGTCGCTTCAATAGCATTATCAGCATTAGGACAACACGTGACAGAAAATCCTGAATGTCAATACCTCTTCTACGAGAAATGTTGAATCCGGTAAGTAAAGCATCGGTCTATGATTTTCGCATGGTGGCAAGAACGTTGATTTCTTTACTCGGCACACACTATTACCCATCAATTTTCTTCTCCAATATTCGGAAGGCAATATCTCATCGATAACGTCTATGACAGAGGCCCACCGAAAATATACCCTACTCACTACACCAATTCCAATTCCATCTGTCAGCCCATAGCACATAGTGACAGAACGAACCAAGGTCTACCCAAGACTGTCGAATTGATTTTGCTCAGAGTAACCCCCTCTAGGAAATTTCGCCGGAAGGAGCAGACCAAAATCTCCGTGTACTGCCTACTCTTGGAACTAACATAACTCCTATGAGGATTCAAGCGCGTATAATCTGGGAAAAATTGTCATTTCAAAATTGCCCCTAGTATGCACAATTCCAACCAGAATTTTTGGTGGCCTCCCCGTTATCCCATCTTATGAGTCAGATAATCAAAAACGTAACAACCTGTTCTTTGGAGAGATCGAACTTCACTCAAAATCCGAAGAGCCAACATGATTTGCCAAGTAGAATGTCCAAATCCGAATAGAATTTTACCCACCCACAACTAAACCGTGAATACACAAATAACTTTTAGTCCAAAGAGAGTCTTTTTGCGAGAGAAACTTCCCAAACCCACTTAATCATCAAGCCTCTATTTAAACGCAAATAACGCTAGACAAGAATACACCTAGCCCCCTTCATTTTTTTGAGTCTGTCATAACATTGTTCCATTTAACCCAAGAAGCCTTTTTAACAACCCGGATCATGGCCATATAAAGAATGACTTCTAATTAGAACACTAAGATATGAAGCACCTTTGAAGGAACTTTGAAATAGACATGGAAAGACTTGGAATAGATCCTAAAACTCGAGTTCAACAAAGTTAAACGACCACCAATAGAAAAGTTTTGGATTTCCATTTGGAAAGCCCAGACTTCACTTTTTATCAACTATCTCTTGCCATGCTTTGAAACACTGTCATAGAACCCCACTCTACTCCCAAGATAGTAGAGAGAGTGAACATCTTACAGAACGAGACAAGGTCCTAACCTTTGCAGCCAGCTATGGTATTACCTTAGCACTTCCACATTAATCCCCAATTATCTTGGACTCTTTGTTCAAGTATTAAATCTTAGAAAGGCCCGTAAGAATGAAAAAAGCATTTCAAAAATTGAATCAAGTGGAGATATTAGCTATAGTCACACCACTCCCCCCAAAAGAAAATAGCATCATCCGCATAAAAATAGGCGAAAGCGACTAAAGATTGATCTAACACAATACCTTTAAACATCCCCGCGTTATGATTCTTTGAAAGATAAATGAGAGGCTACTCCATCACAAGGATAAAGAGGAATGTGGAATACAGGGATCGCCTTGTTCAAACCCTTTATAGAATGGAACTCATTCGTAAATTAGGACACTCCATTGACAAAATAGAACCCTTAGAAAAGTTAGGCAACTCTGAATCCATTACGCCCTTTACACCTGAAACCGAAACACTTAAAACATCATCTAAAAATCCCATCTAAATCGAATCGAAGGCCTTTTCACAATCGACCCATAAAAAAAATTAGAGTTTTCTTCTTCTTTTTTTTGGTACATCTCACTGGAGAAACTCTCATTAAGAAAAACGGACCGTCTAACATTTGTCTTTCGCGATAAATGCAGATTGCACTTCATTAACAATGTCTCCCCAAAACATTAAACAAGCGTTAGGACAAAATCTATGGCAAAAGAACTTGTAGATACTTCCGGAATGAGGCTAATAGGTCTAAAGTCCTTGACCAAGTTAGCGTCCCGGAAAGACTTTTGGGATCAAAGCTATAATGATGATTGACAAACAGGAGGATTTCTCCATTAATGATGAAATGAGTTTACAGCATCTAAACATCGTGTCAATAACAGGCCAAAAATCCCGATAAAAGCCTAAAGAAAACACCGTCAGGGCCCGGGGATTTGTCTAGGCCGACAGCCCCAATCAGCCGTTTTAATCTACTGTTATAGAAATCATCCACAGCTCGAGGTCCCTGAACTTTGATCTTTCAGAAAATAGTTTTCGGAAATCTCATATCAATATTAGCACACCTCTCCGAAGGTTTAGCGAATCTATCCTGAAAATGAGAAAGAAATTCTTGTTTGACATCATTAGGCTGCTCCTTCCAAACGTCATCAATCGTAATACCCCTGATGTTCATTTGATTACGTTTTTTATTCAAAATTCCGTGAAAAAAATTTGAGTTTCATCGCCTCGATTGACCATTTGATCTTCGGCCCTTTTGAGCCAAAATCCATGAAATGAATATGATCAATGTTACGAAGAGCAGCAACACCTCCAGTCTTTTTCCCAACGCTTCTACCATCAGTACCCTGTACCTTTGGTCAATAACCGCATCTAACTGTTCAACTCCTTCTTAAGGATTTGCAATAGTAGAAACAGTTTCACACTTTGTTATCTTTATACCAAATCTTGAATGTGAGCTTTAAGAATTTTAATTACTACCCGCCAAGTTACGCATTCCATTAGAGTCAAACAGAAGGGGCAGAATTCCCAAGTTGAAGTGACCGAAATCATTAAAGCCCTCGAGATGAATCCATGGTGAAAGAATCTAAGGAACCGAACCATAATCATGGACCGACTCTCGAAGAAGAATCGGTCTTGATCGGAATAAAAAATCTGTCCTAAGTATTCCAGCTAATGTGAGGGAAAATATTAGCAAATTGTTAGCAATACAAAAAATCTATCCTACTTGGCTCATTTTGGTCGCAGACTTATGACACCAAGTGAAAGCACTACCTCCAAGATGAACTTCTTCAAGACCCGTGGAATTAATAAAAGAATTAAAAATATTCGCCCCAAGAACATTAAAATTAGTACCAAACCTGTCTTATTTGAACGCGAACGCTCATTGAATTCCCCCCATAATTCACAACCTCTCCTTGCACTGAATAATAACATGTGCCAAGTAGGCCCAAAGCATACGTTATCACGCGGATCATTGAGGATCATAGACCGCAATAATCATGAGGTCAATACTGTTCAATAACCAAACACACAACCTCCCTAATAATGATAAAAAATATCCCGAAATAGTGAAGCTTTTATTTTACAAAAAATGTTGGGGATTCAAACCAAACAACATAGAAGATTCCACCTGAATTACCTACCGAATTACTATGAAGATGCTCAAAATCGAAATTACCCCAACACCGACGAACACTGAACAAAGATCAATCTACCTCCATCTATTGTTTCTTGAATCGCTTATAAAAAATTCACCTTATTCTTCACACATAACTCCTTTGCCCCAATATTCTTTGGCCATTATAGCGAGCCTATTGTATATTAGCGGACAAAAAATTCAACGATCTACACATCGAGCGCTCCTTGAGATTTCCATGATATACGGACAGATTGTTTATCACCCCATCCATGTTATACCCATTGTTTGGACCAACTTTTCCCACTTCCACCATAAGACACATAAAAGAGCCCCCTGAACTTCGTGCCACAGATTATCTTAAAACGACCAAAAACAAACTTTGCGGATTCATCTACATTTTTCTTGAGGTTGGGCATTGTAAGAATCTCGATCGTCTTTGTTTGAGTTCTCCTCATCAAAAGTCATTAACAACTTCTTATCCCCTGATCACTCATGTCCGTTATTGAGAGTGTAAAAACCCGGTGGGAAATTGGGACTGGAATATGTACCAACATCCTCTTTAATGTTTTTGATCCGTTTGTCTTTTTGTTAAGCAAGGGTATAAGCCCAAAAAGGAACCACAGAGAGTCTTTTTTGACCACCTTCATTCAAAAACCAGTATCTGGAACTATCGACGAGTTTGCTACAATCATTCTCAGATTCAAGGTTCTTCATATCCGTCTTCTAATGAATCGTCATCAATAATTCCTCCTCATACCGAGTCCTCCACCAGTCAGGGGTCCAACCAGGGACCTCCTTAGCACGAATCCAAAACACTTTCCAGCGAAAAAAAATGATCTTGAAGTTTTCATAAATAGTGAGATGGAACTTAGTGAAACAAACATTAATCTTTTCAATTGGAAACAATTCCCATCAGTCATTATGTCGATTAAGTTCCCCCACCTTGAGACTAATTCTTTTGAAAGTTACACAGTCCATAGTTACAATGGAACACCTCAATTCTACCCAAACAATGCGACCATCAGGATTGATATCGAAAGAAGCTTGCGAATTTCCAAGAACCCAGAGCTAACTCCCATATCGCGGAAATGCCCTCTTTCAGATTTCATAGAGGAAAATTTCTAATAGAACCCACAATTCCCCTAAGTAACCTTACATCAAGTCCATAAAACCATCGTTCATAAACGTTCTTGAGATTGAAGGACGACAATCTTTAATCCTATCTCTACCCATTAAGGATGAAGAGTAAGCTTTGAGAGCGCCCAATCTTCGCAAGAAACAATGGCAGGGGAGTCCAATGTCAACCGACTTATGATTTTTTATCCAGCATTAACATATGAATTATAACTCCCAGAATCCCCACTATTAGGACGAGACAAATTAGCAACCTTCTTATGATCGTACGCCACCTTGACCCTTGTTCAAAAGTAGCTCTTGAAATCTTAGCCTACATTATCGTGAAGGCTTGAATTGACCACTACCAAATTGTGCAGAAATTGTTCACGCAAACGATCAACATTAAACACGTTGATAAAACGAACAAAACCAAAACGTTTACCTTCTTTCGTCCTTTTCCGAGGGATAAACGAATCAACAACATGTCCGTATTGTTTACATGATTGAAAAAGCTCTTTTGCCGAAAAATTTTCCGGAAAATTTGTAACATAAATGAATAGAAATAACGATTTAACCATGGCATCCTTCTATTGATCTACGACTCCCCATTAGAATCTTTGGATTGAAGGGAGATCAAGATAAAAAAAAGGATTGAAAAGAAAAACAGATCAGGGTTTCAATGACATCGAGATTAAACGGAAACGGAAACGGAGTCTAATTGATTTAAAGAGGAGAATAACAAATCTAAATTACAAAAACCCAAGATGAGAAACCCGCCTAACACGCTCGATATGAGATTAATCAATCAATGATTAATCCCAATTTCAGGGGTTATAACAGGATTCAAACAAAAGGGAAGAAGGAATTTAGATTGTTAATTTATGGAGTTTGAAAGTCATCTTTGTTAGAAGATGTTCATCAATTAGGGTTTTTGAATTGGGGGTAGAGAGAGAATTTTTTGTGTGTGTTGACTTTTTTTGATACAACTAAAAAAAAATTTATGATAACCTTGAGTGAGTAAAAATGGTGATGAACACAATCTTTAACCTAAATCAAACCCCTTTTGTTTGATAACTATTCCAACCTTTAAAACTTCCTTGATTATACTTGAAATTAAATTAACTAAACTAGAACTCTTGTTGCTCTTTTTCTTGTGTTGCTACTGCCGTGTACCACTATGAAGGAAAAGGAGAAGTGAAAATTTTGCTATGAGTTTTATGAGATGTAATACTAGTGTTTAAATTAAATACAAACATAATTGGTATGACTTAAAGCCTCTTTAGGCATGAATAAAGAGAATCTACTCATTTCTTGCATGGTTTATAGTTATGGCCGGTTATAAGGCCTTTCATTGTGGTAGGTATGGACAAAAGGGTGTAACTTGTGCACATGTGAGAGCTTAGTGGAAGACTTTGCCATTTGGAGGTTTTGTTAAGTTTCAAGTTGTCTAAACATCCTCTTTGGGACACATATATGAGCGGCAAAACAAAAGAAAAAAGGACAAAATGTTTGAATTTTTATACTTTGCATAGTTATGTATGTCTAGGTATTTATTAATAAGGTGGTGGTGGTTTATTTGCATGCATGCATGCACTTAAGCGTGGGTTAAACTTTGATGTAGTTTATTATTAATAGATTTCTATTTTGATTGAATAAAAGGAATGAGATCAAGTAGCTTTCTTGACGCAAAACATAAATTAGATGACGAATACGGAGGTTTCAAGTAAATCCTTAATGAGTATAGTTGACGTTTCTAGCAAACGGAAGTAATCACACAATTCCAATAAATAAAATGGAAAATGAATTAATTTAGGATTGTAATATGACCTGAAAAACACAGGGTGTTATAGTCTCCCCCGATTAAATGAGCCTTGTCCTCAAGGCTTAAGGCACGGCACTTGACGACGGTTCGGTCTTGGTGAAGAGATGTGGATACTTATGCTTGAATTGGTCTTCACGTTCCCAGGTAAACTCAGGACCTCGTTTAGAGTTCCATCTCACCTTAACGATGGGAATGCGACTTCTCTTTAATTTTTTGATTTCACGGTCCATGACTTCCACTAGCTCTTCCATAAAATGGAGTTTGTCATCCACACGTAGCTCTTCCAACGGAATCATAAGTGATTCATCGAACATATACTTCTTTAGATTTGACACGTGAAACGTGTTATGAACTCAGCTTAATTGTGGTGGTAGCTCAAGTTTATCGGCAACCGTTCCGACTCTCTCGATCACCTTGAAAGGACCGACATACCTAGGGTTTAACTTCCCCCGTTTGCCAAAACGCACAACTCTTTTCCAAGGTGAAACCTTTAGCATGATCTTGTCACCAACTTGAAATACCATTGGTTTACGTCTAATGTTTGCATAGCTCTTCTGTCGGTCACGAGTGGCTTGGATTCTACTTTTGATTTGGACGATCTTCTCGGTAGTTTCATGAATTATTGCAGGACCGGTAAGCCGAGCCTCTCCAACTTCTGCCCAACATACGTGTGATCGACACTTTCGTCCATACAATGCCTCAAAGGGTGCAACCTTTATGCTGGTATGGTAATTGTTGTTGTATGAGAATTCCACTAACGATAAATGTCGATCCTAATTCTTTCCAAGGTCTAACACGCAAGCGCGTAACATGTCTTCTAAAGTTTGGATAGTTCTTTCACTTTGACTGTCAGTCTCAGGATGATAGGTCATACTCATGTCCAATCGAGTTCCCAATGCCTTATTAAGTGCTTTCCAGAATAGTGATGTAAAGTTACCATCACGATCAGAGATAATAGAAACCGGCACACCATGTCTGGTGACCACTTCCTTCATGTAAAGCTTCATTAACCTCTCCATGGGATCATTTTCCCTCATTGGTAAGAAGTGAGCAGATTTTGTAAGATGATCAACGATCACCCAAATGGTGTCATAACCGTTTTCTGTCATAAGGAGTTTAGTGACGAAATCCATAGTGATTTTCTCCCACTTCCATTCTGGAATCTCCGGTTGGACTAGTAAGCCGGAAGGTTTTTGATGTTCTGCCTTGACTTTAGCACAAGTCAGACATTTGCTAACATAAGTGGCAATGTTCGCCTTCATGTTACGCCACCAATACAACTGCTTCAAGTTTTGGTACATTTTATTTAAACCCGGATGAATAGAATATTTTGACTTATGAGACTCGTGCATGACTAGAGTCCTTAAGTCGCCATAGCACGGTAACTAACTTCTGTTGTTTAAACATAAGGTTCCGTCCGCACAGGGTTTCAGTCTTTCCTTTGTAAGGTCTTGTCGAAGCATACCTCCAACATCTCCAGCAGTGAGGTTTTCAGGTTTTAATGCTTCGGTTTGGGCTTCTAGCATTTGTTTAGGAAGATTCAAACCAATAGTCATGACTAAGGCTCGAACCCTTAAAGGTTTAACCCTTTCTTTTTTGCTCAATGCGTCAACAACTACGTTTGCCTTCCCTGGGTGGTAGCGGAAGTCACAATCGTAATCGCTAAGAAGCTCCAACCATCGTCGTTGTCTCATGTTCAACTCCTTTTGGTCAAGGATATGTTGTAAGCTCTTGTGATTGGTAAATACGGTACACCTTGTCCTATATAAGTAATGTCTCCACATCTTAAGAGCGAACACTACAGCTCCGAGTTCTAGGTCATGGGTGGTATAGTTTTTCTCATGGATCTTTTGTTGTCGAGAGGCATAGGCTAAAAACTTCTTGTTTTGCATAAGTACAACACCCAATCCTTTATGTGAAGCGTCGCAATAAACAATGAAGTTTTCTGATCCTTTAGGCAAGGCCAGAATGGGTGCGCTACACAGCTTTTATTTAATCAATTGAAATGCGGCTTCCTCCTTTTCTCCCTAGTCAAACTTCACATTCTTCTGAGTCAGCTTAGTCATTAGCTTTGCAATCATGGAAATGCCTTCAATGAATCTGCGGTAGTAACCGACAAGTCCTTAAATCTGGCGGATCTATGTTGGACTCTTAGGAGATGCCCAATCTTTAATTGACTTGATCTTTGCTGGGTCTACGTGAATGCCTTTGCTATCAATCATGTGTCCGAGAAACTGTACCTTTGGAATCCAAAATTCACACTTGGAAAATTTTGTGTACAACTCCTCTTTCTTAAGCAACTCCAAAATTAATTTGAGATACTCTTCATGCTCTTCCTTGTCCTTTGAATAAATTAGTATATCGTCGATAAAGACAATCACAAACTTATCCAAATAAGGTTTGCACACCTGGTTCATGAGGTCTATAAATACCGCCGGTGCGTTTGTCAAACCAAAAGGCATTACTTGAAATTCATAATGCCCGTAACGCGTCCTAAACGCGGTCTTGGGAATGTCTTCTTCGCGAACTCTCAACTGATGGTAACTCAATCGTAAGTCGATTTTCGAGTAGACACTCGACCCTTGAAGTTGATCAAACAAGTCGTCAATTCTAGGCAGTGGGTAACGGTTCTTCACCGTTAACTTGTTCAGTTCACGATAATCAATGCACATGCGAAACGTTCTGTCTTTCTTTTTGACGAACAAGACCGGAGCTCCCCAGGGTGAAGAGCTGGGCCTTATAAATCCTTTGTCGGATAGTTCTTGAAGTTGTTTCGCCAGTTCCTTCATTTCGGATGGTGCCAACAGATAAGGCGCCCGTGCTACAGGTGCATCACCTGGTACCAAATCAATTTGGAATTCTACTTGCCAAGCTGGTGGAATACCTGGCAAGTCTTCATGAAAGACTTCAAGAAAGTCTCTAACAATTAGCACGTCCTCAAGTTGCTTCCCCTCCGACTTGTCTTTGGCTTCCTTCGTGGTAACGTGTGCCAAAATACATCACATCCCTTTGACAAATACTCTTGTGCCTTAGTGCACGAAATGATATTTAGTCGGGATTCTCCCCTTTTGTTGTTCCTATTGCCTTGGAAAATTAACATCTCTCTTCCAAAAGGAACACGTACAATCTTCTCATCACAGATGATCACTCCATTATACTTTGTGAACCAATCCATTCCAATAATGACATCAAAACTAACGAGTGGGATAGGCATCAAGTCGATGTTGAAAGGGTGATTCATGAAGTTTAGAGTGCAATCTCAGATTATGGTGTTAACTCTTATGATTTTCCCATCGGATAATTCTACGTCATAATGATTTTCTAATGTAGTGGGGGTAATGTCAATCAAGGCACTAAAGGTGTTAGATACAAAGCTCCTATCCGCACTAGTATCGAACAAAATTATAGCATAACGGTTGTTGAAAAGAAACGTACTCGTGATGACGTTAGAGTCCGGGCTAGCATCACTTCCTCCCAAAGCATAAGCTCTTCCTTGAGCTGTGCCATTCCAGTTGCCATTTCCATGGTTCTTTAGTTTTGGACAATCCCTCCTCATATGCCCGATGTTACCACATTCATAGCAGGCCCCAGCCTTTTGATTCTTATTGTTGTTGTTGGTGTTGACCCGGCAATCAGTGGTAGCATGACCACACCTCTTGCATTTTCCACACTTGGGTGCACATTGTCCAATGTGATGGTAATTGCACTTGGTGCACAGAGGTAGGTCGCCAGTATAGGCCTTCTTTTCACCAGGGCCGACAGTGTATGCCCTAGCTACATTTTGCTTCTTGTAGGGTTGTTGTTGGTGATTGTTTCTTGACGAATCATCAGCCTTCCTTTTATTTTCATTCTGTCTTTCCGCATAAGTGCAGAGCTTCTAATCCATCAAGTCGTTGGCCAACAAGATAGCAAAGTCAAGAGTCTTGGGTCTTGCAGACATGACATTTTCATGAATGTTATCGGGAAGTCCACCGATATACTTGTCAATCTTTGCGGTTTCATCAGCAAGAAATTTGGTACACATCAAGGCTAGTTCTTAGAAATGCTGGGTGTAAGCTGCAACATCGTTTCCCCTAACCTTAAGATTCCATAGTTTAATTTCAAGTTTCTTGATTTCACCATTGGGACAATATTTGTCCATCAATTTCTTCTTGAAAGTCCCCCAAGTCATAGCGTAAGCAGCATCATGACCTAAGGTTCTTACATGACCATTCCACCAGGTTAGTGCAACACCTAGCAGAGTGCAGGTAGCAAACTTCACTTGATTTTCAATAGCACAACCGCTAATGTGGAATACTGATTCCATCTTTTTGATCCATTGATACAAGCTAACAATGCCTTCAGTTCCGTTGAAGTTCAAGGGTTGGCATTTTATGAAGTCGAGGTAGGAACAGACACGTGCAGGTTGCACAAGTCTTCTGATTCCTCCTCCTGAGCTTTGTCTTCCGTCATCCTGAGTAGAGTTTCTTTGGATTGCCCGATCGATCATAGCTTGAATGGATTCTGGAGTCATGACGTTGTTTGTTCCTTGTCTTGTTACATGCATGATTCTAATAATCACAAGAATACAATGTACGTGAGATATAATCACAATGTCGATACAAATGGATATGATAATAATAACTACACCACAACACAATGAAACATGAATAAAATGAGATCAACCATAACATCATACATCTACATTTCATAACATAATGTCAAATCATACATGATTGTTTGGATACAAAATGACCACAAATGATCTTAGTACAGAGAATGAAAATACATTCTAGAGTCTATTAGCTGGGAATTACCCATAAAGCTTAATAGACTATACAAGATAGCTAGAAATGAAAAGTACAACTAACAGCTACTACCGGTGTCCTCCACTGTATCAATCCGAGCTCTAGCCTCTAGCACCTGGGTATACATGACCTGTCTGACTGCATCATCCTCAGCTCTCTGGCGCTGCCACTCCATAAGACTCATGTGAGTCTCCAGTGTCTCATGTCGCGCCAATAATGCCATGTTCCGAGCCTCAAAACTAAGGTAAGCCTGGCGTACCTCATGCAACTCTATCTCGTAAGCAGTCCTCTGACCTCTCACTACATCAATCTCGAGCCTAATGTCTCTGCGGTCAGTCCGAGCATCATGAAGCTGTGTATAGAAAATCTCACTCTCTTGCCTGCGAACCTGTGCCTGGTAGCTGACCCTCAAATTGACTTCCTCAATGGAAGTCATCATCTTATATTCAGAAGTCTGTAAAGCTCTAACATAACCAACATCCTCTGCTCTGTCAGAAGCTCTAGCAATAGTTCGGGTATCATGACCAGGACTACGAATCAAACCCTGTTCGGCCTCAACAGCATCAACAAAATCATACTGACCTCTAGGTGCTCAAGCAGCAGCAACAGAACTCTTTGCTACATCACACCCAGGTGGGGGAGTAGTAAGTACAAATCTCTTCTGAGGTGGCATGTCCTCCTCGGGGATGTCATCTCTCATATAGATCATGGCTGCCCTATGACCTAATGGTGCCTGATCATAGGTAGGATTGGTGGGTGGTATAGGTGCGGCAGCATGCTCAGCAATGCATGCCTCCATGGATGCTGACATAGGTGGCTCAAGTCGGACAGTCTTTTGTGCCCTACAGAGACGTGTCTGAGAAAAATGGACCCTACTTTGAGGTGATCTAGGTGTAGGTGCAGACTCATCAGTCTCAAATGCCTCTGTATCCCCAGCTGAGGGAATAGGGTCAACAACAGGTACTACATAAGAATCAGCAGCCAGGGGCTCCTCCTCCTCTTCGTCCTCGGTGGGCTCCTCATCCTCGTCATCTATATCATCATCATCGTCGTCATCCTCGGGCTCACGATCCTTACTAGGATCCTCCTCGGGATCCTCCTTGGAATCCTCATTATCATCTTCCTCGCTATCCTTGGGCTCATCTAGATAATCAATAGAACCCTCATCAGTATCCTCCTCCATCGTATCTGTGTCAGCAATGTATCCGGGTGACTCCGCAGTCGGTGAAGCATCATCAGCATTAGGCTGATCCTCGACCTTAATGTCATCATCTGATGGTGCATGGTACTCCGGGTGCTCAGGCTCAGGAACATATACTGGTACATGCTCATCCAACTCCATAGGGTCAAGTACATAGGTCGATGATAGTGGGTGTGCCTGCCCTTGTTGGGCGACCTCCTTGTACGGGTCCAACTCTGGAATCTCGCAGGCATTCACGAGTGGAATACTCCATGATGATGGTCCCTTTGAATCAAAAGATACAGACGTATATGTAACAGTGGATGAAGCGTTGTCTGAAGACATGGCGAATATGTAACCATAATATAAACTTGTATAAACACGTATATAACTTATGTAAGCACCTAGTAAAATCAACTAATGCTAAGATATTGTATGACATGTAAGCATGTATACTATATGCAAATAAGTAATGTATGTATGTCCTTTTGAAAACTTTTGAATGACACAATGTTTGAAAACGGTTATAGACCAAGTAAAAACGTTTGATCTGGTTCTCTATAACCTTGGCTCTGATACCAATCTGTAACACCCCCAAAATGGGCCACATCGGAATATGATGTTCCGGGGGTATTACTTCATAGATCAATAGCACAAGATATGAGAACGACCATTATAAGGGTCGTTTGAAAGCTGATACATTGGATTTAATAAATGGTTCGTTACAAAGCTCACAGGCTTAACTTGTTTGACTTGATAATGTAAAGATTTCACCACATAACAACATCCCAAAATGTAATGCACGTAAATCTTTATAATAATATGACTTCAAAAGATAACCATCCAATGTATCCTTGACTTGCACCTTATTGACCTGAGAAAACATGTTTAAACTGTCAACAATAATGTTGGTAAATATATAGGTTTATAAGGTTAAATGGTTAATGAAGTGGATAACAAGATTTCCCTATAATAAAGTAACAAATACAATATTACAAAAATGTATTACGAAATGCACTAAGCTGATGACACCGAAGCTAAACAATGTATGTATGTTGAATACACATAAATGACTTTGCCTAGTGTAGATGTTTAACCTGTAACATCCCTGAGTCCAAATGGTATACGTTCGTTGTATCTGGGCAACCGGTAAACTAGCAAGCGCTACTTGCCCGAACGGGGATGTTAATCTCAAATAGATCTATTCATAACATTCGCGCTCACATAACGCAATTAACAATTACCTCTATGCAATCAACAGTTCATGATGATGGGCATAGTGGGTTATAGCTACTTAGGCAAACTCGTAATATTTGAATTTAAAATGTACTTGCATCTAGTTTGTAAAACAAACATGATCTCATCCCCGAGATTTGATAAATGATTGAAAAAGTATAAAAGTGGGGGCTATAAACTCACATCAAATAATGATAACGTAATAGCAAGGTAGTGACACGAAGAATTATGCAAAAGGCTTTATCCGCAACCTATGAATAAATAATATATATTCACTAAACAGAAAAATAATAATATAAATGCTTGCAATCCCGTCCCTAGTGTGTGCTTGAACTTTATTTAAAATGATGACGTTTGAAAACAATTTCTTGTTTTAAAAATAGTCAACTTTATTGGGTCAATGCGGTCAAAATATAAGCATATAATTTACGACTTTAGACCTTTAAAAAACTAGGTCGTATATACTTTAAAATATTATTTTAGGTCGGCCTTTGGTTTGGTCTCTAAGTGCGTTAAATAATTAGACGAAACGTTGACGTTTAATTAAATTATTTAAGTGAAATTTTACTAAGTTTTATATTAGATGTCTTGGAGTTTTACAATGAATATATGGATTCATTATCTAATGGTAATGAAAACTAAAAACATATTTGAAGTCTTAGCTGGGTTGTCTACAACTTTCATATTTTAAGTTTTGTCCAACGAGGTCATTTAAATAGTTAAAAATAGGGCCAAACTTGTGCGGGTCGTAAGACAGTTTTATACTTAGAAAAGTATTTAAGCTGCAAATCAGCGTATGCTGATTGCGAGGTCAGGGTTTTGGTCTTAGTTTACGGCTTCACTACTTAACCTTAGGGTGAAACAAAGATACATTAGTAAACTAGGTTGGTTGGTCTACGTTCTTCTTTTATTAGTTTAGTGGGTTGGGTCGTTAAAAGGGTCGAAAGGTAGGGGTGTGCGTTGGATAAACCTGGCTGAGTGCACACAAAGTGTTCGACAGATTGTCGACACTTATGACAAACACCCGAAAGTAAACTCGAATTACGAGCAGGATACTAAACGAAAAAGGTTGATGTTTGTTCTAGCTTAAAGGTGATACATCAGGCTTTAAATAACATCCTTTAGTTCGAGTTAACATTAGACAAATGTGTGGCAAATGACGGAGTAAAACTAGTTCGTTGGCTGTTTTATAAAAAGTATGTGCGCATGATTCTCCTAGAGTATTTAAAGGGCCATAACGTACTCGTTTCTTAACCATTTTTGACGACTCGAATTGCTAAATAGAGCTCAATAGGTCAACTATATTTCGCAACTAATTTATGGATTTAGGGGGCATTATTACCCATCGTATCTTATTCCCCAAACCACTAAGTTGCTAAGTGCTAAAAGAAAGAAAAGCGACCTGGAATTTTATGTTTACCCAAATCGCTTGCTATGCATGCGACGCCACTTTTGGCATAACTAGGGCTTATCCTAGGGCATGTTAGCAGCATGCATCACTTATTTAAACGAGGCGATTACACCCAACATCGATGTATGGCTTACCTTTTATTTGTTTATCAGAAAGTATGCAAGGTTTTTAAATCTTGATTTCATATTAACCATGAAAACATAGGTCGTTCAAGCACAATGAACCTAGGCAACAAGAATGCATATAGAAATGAATAGAACTTAACAAGAGTGTAGGACTCACAGGGGCCTTGGAGGGCGACGTTGCATAAATTGAACCAACCGAAAACCCTAATTGTACAACCCTTAATGATTTACGGCAACACCTAAACCAAAAGTCGTTCCACACACTTAGGCCTCAACGACATGCTTATAACACCACGAAGACACTGCCTCTCCTTGCTTGACCCACGACTAGTATCGAAAATCTAAGAGTGGCGAAAGTGGGTTAGGGTTTTTAGGGTTTTTGGTGCATAATGAAGATACAAAAAAAGTGTGGGTTTGTTTGTGTGTTGAGTATGAGTCGAAACCAGAGAAATCAAGAAACCAAGTGGGATGAATGAAGTATGGGGTATATGAGTTGTGTTATGGCTGTGTTTTCAAAGAAACAACTTGGTCTTTTATGCATGAATAAGAGGTAGGCATAGTGTTCTTGTGAAAGATCACGTTTGATTGTTGATTCAATAAGGGCAAAGAATTTCTTGGGTTAAAATCGGTCAAAGCACAGTATTTAAAAGGTAGAAACTGTTTAAGACTTGGAAGCAAAACCGAAGTGATAGCAGCTAGGAAATCACGAGATTTGTGTGGGTTTTGCAAAAAGGAGTTATGGGCTTCTACCCAAGGGTTTTTAGGAGTTAAAAGGGGTTTTGAATTACTTGTGTTTATCTGATAACAACCCAACGTGACTATATGTTTTAATAGGAGGGAAAATGTCGACACTCATGCTAGTTGGTAGGAGTATATGGATTTTATTCTAGTTTATTTAGTTTCCTAATGCATAAGGGTTAAACTTTGATGTAGTTTATTATTAATAGATTTCTATTTTGATTGAATAAAAGGAATGAGATCAAGTAGCTTTCTTGACGCGAAACATAAATTAGATGACGAATACGGAGGTTTCAAGTAAAGCCTTAATGAGTGTAGTTGATGTTTCTAGCAAACGTTGAATTTTTTATGCCTACGTGATTTAACTAGCGAGCTTTAAACAGAAGTAATCACACAATTCCAATAAATAAAAAGGAAAATGAATTAATTTGGGATTGTAATATGACCTAAAAACACGAGGTGTTATACATCATGTTCATATAGATACACATCTAGATAAATCAATAATATTTATATAATATTTATTAAGTCATCTCAATCTAATTTATAGGTGAAATTATGCCTTCGTCACATCAAAAGGATTACAAACACACCGAAGTATACCAACCTCGAATTCATCGCTAAAAAACAATGGATGAAGATCTTAGGGAATCTTATCGTACCCTAGATGATCATCTCTTACATGAAGTAAGATTCATGACTCTATCTTTCATTGAAGCAAACAATATGCTGCCTACCTTTTAAGCCATAGATCTTGAGTCCTTTCTCATTCTTGATGAACCTATTTGTCTTTGATTCATAACCGAATTCTACCATAGCCTAGAAATAAAAAGAGATGAGGAGTAACGTCCTTACATTGAATTCAAGCTTGGTTAATTCACCTTTAAGTTAAACACATCTTAACTCTTACAGATTTTTCAAACTATAAAAGTTCTTGAAACCTTTTACATAAATAAATGGTCCTTAACCTCACTTGATGATCAGCCTAATAGTCGTTTATTTGGTCCAAGCATGACATTGTCAAAAGGAACATCACCATTCCTAGAACCACTCAAAACCAACTTCAAAGAGACCCCAACAAACTCTATCTAGATGATCTTCGTCCTGAGCTAAGGGGATGGGCACTCTTCTTTAGGGAAAAATTCTTTTACACTCTTGGCAATAGAGATCATGTAAACGCATGCACCACATACATGCTTTACTACCTACCATCAAAAGAAAATTCAACTTCACTATCATGATTGTCTATTGAATGGGGGAAATCAAGAATAAAAGCAATGCTCCCATGCCATATGCTATAATCTTGACTCGTCTCTACAAATACCTCCTCCAAACAAACCTTCAATCCATTATCCCACTTGCTAGGTTCACGTTTCGTGAACGTGTTATGAATCCTTTAGACATTTCATGGAATCCTATCAAGGAAAATGGAAAGAGAGTAACTACTTCCTCGTCCTCCTCTTCATCTTCATCGTTCGATAAAAATGAAGTACCATCATTCTTGGAATTCTATAAGGAACTATCCAATAATGAGGACTTAATCGATGCTCAGAAAGAGAAAATAGGAATGTTTAAATGCTTAAATCGCTACTTTAGTACCATCTCCACGTATTTTAAGAACAAAAAATGATTGGTTTTATACTTGTACTAGCTTTCTATGCTTATTTGCTACTTGACTTATGAATGTGATGCTAGGATGATGCTTTTCTTGAATATTGGTTTATGTATGTTGAATTATGAATTATGTAGCTTTCATTAAACCAACATATTGGATTTCGTTTATCAAAATCACATGCCTCACCTCCACAACATATTTTGCCAATGTTGTAGCACCACTAGGCATAAAATCTAAATGCATCGAAACCGGGTGAACTACATGACACCACCTTAGATCTTCATCCAACCCACCATACTTTTCACACTAGCCAAACGGATGTTGTATCGCACCCTACGGATTATATAGGAAAAATGATACTTATCCCAAGATTTAGGATTTTAAGTTGTTTTCTTCTTCTTTTTCTTTAGTCTATGGTTGTTCTTTTACTTTGTATCATTGGCTATAAGCCAAATTTTATGTTAATCTCCCTTATAATGGAATTAACATTACTAGTTAATGTGTTGTGGTGATTTTTGATTACTTGGTGCGTATATATATCCATGTGTTGTTGCCATATATATACTTCCTTGTCTACTAGCTTTGTTTTATAGCTCGCATCCATAGCTCGATTCCTTGGTGCCCTAAACAAGGGGGAGCATACACCGAGGGGGAGCACTTATAATATCGTCTTTATTTTTTACTTTGCATTCGTCACCAAGTTACTTAGCATTTGTCAAAACAAGACTTGCAAGACGCGCCTTGATAGTAGTTTTTATATACTATAAAATATATAATAATATTCCAAAAAAGCAGTTAAGAACTTTCTTAAAGTCTCCCTTAAGAAAAGCTCACTCTAAAAGATATATATGTATAATATATAATACGTATATTTAACCGGGAAGAATGGTCACCCGGGTCGTTTCCCCAACGACTTGTGAAATTGAAACCTTGCTTTAGCTTGGATTATGATTTGAATGAGAGAAAAGATATTTTTGAGAATCTATAACTACTAAATAAAAGCAACAATTAAAATGAATAATTAAAAGCAATTAAACACTTAAACTAATTAACGGGAGTAAATAAAACGCGACAAATAAGCAAATACACTAAAATTAACTCCTAAGAATGCAAACTAAATTTCTAAACCTAGATTAGGACAAAAGAAAATTTTAAGAAAAAGAAAAACATTTTTTTGATTATTTTTGAATTTATTATGAATTAAAAACTATTTTAATCTAATTAAATCCTAAAAAATAGCAAATTAAGTCCTAAAAATTTAGAAAAATGATTTTTAAACTTAGAAAAGTCTAAAGTAACTTAAAAACTCAGAAAACTATTTTTAACTATTTTTAAAATTAAAATCCTATTTTTAAAATTAAAAATAAAGGCTTAAAAATGAAAATTAAAATCTAAAAGTGTTGAAAATGATTTTTCTGAATGTAAACCTAAAAGTATTTAATTCAATGCTAAAAACTATTTTTTTGTAATTTTAAAAGTTATTTTTCTATTTTTTATGAATTTTCTAAGATTAAAACTTACGAAAAATGATTAAAATTAAACTAATTAATGGAAAATTACGAAAAATTCAGGAAAAATCCTAAATGCAACAAGGTTTACTAGAAAATTAAGAAAACTTACCCAGCTAAACAAATAAGCTTCTAAATGGTAACAATAAGCTACGGCTTATTATTCTTAAAAAGGAATTAAGAAAGTTATAAAAGGAAAGTGTGTACAAGAGCTCACGGATGAGCTATTGTAGCACACTTGGTTAACACGTTGGGTAAATGAACAAGAGGTCGTGGGTTCAAGGTTGGCAGACACCTCTTTTTGCACTTTTTTTTAAATTTTTTTTATATTTTTCAAAACCAAATGATAAAACTGAAAGACAACACTTTTTTAAGCACTTTTAATAAAAACAACTTAAGCTAAAAGCCAAAAATAAGCACTCTAAGAGCTTTTGAAATTACTGTTTACAGAAAGTGAGGGTTTGAGCTCACTTTTGCTTAACTACACTAAAAAGCTTGCACAATCTTCAATATAAGCTCAAATGTAAAAGCAAAAAACTGATTTAGGATCCTTAAGATGTAAGGAAGCTTATTTTAACAAGCTAGATAACTATGAAACAGTAAATGCCAACTGAATTTGAGGATTAAAACAGCTAACTCATGAACAAACTCAAAAAGCTCAAAGAACACTTAAGCTAGAAAGCTTATTAAGCTATTTCAAAGGCTAAGCTTATGAAAACTAAACAATCAAACTATAAGATATAAATTTAAATAAGAAAATCAGATGCTACAACTTAAAATCTAAAACGTAAAGGCTAAACTTAATTACTTCTGTTTTTGGTATTTAAGAGATTTTTATGACTTTTTAAACTAGATTATCCTAAGTAATTTTTCTAGAAAATGAAAAGTAAATCTTAATCTATGCTAAGCTATATGTTAACTATAAGCTATTTGAGTTTAAGCTAATGATTCCTACAAACAATTAGTTGAATTTAGGCTAAAAAGACAGCATTAGTAACATATGGTTATTGGCATACTACTCTAGTGCAAATAGCCCCAAGTGCCAAAAACCCCCAAATCAGATACCTGTGGTGCTTCCTCGGCACTAACACACTTATGTTGTATCTAAACACAATGCAAGCACAAACAAAATCTAAAAGGGCTAGGAAAAAATTTTCACAAGCTAGAATAAGGAAAATAGTCCCCTGGTGCACAGCCAAGTAAAATAAGCTCAAACTTATTAAATTTTGAAAACTAACTTATGAAAACTATTTAACTACTAGTTTGAAGTGAATTTGAAACTATCTCAAATGAATTGACACAATTTAACTTGAACTTTAAGAGGCAAACTCTACTAAACCAAACACTCCCTTAATTCTAACAGTTTTTCACTTAAGTTTATGAAATGATAATCTAAATAGCTAATCCTTATTTCCAGACATTAATTAGCTTAAAACAAGCTTAACAAACCTAAATCCACAATTAATTAAGCTAAATTCAAAGATCTACAACTAATGCTATTTTTTTAGTTTTTATGATTGTTATGACAGATTAAGCAAAGCTACTTAAGCAATTAAGTAAATATTAAGCTAGAATTTAAATGGCAAGGAAATTTATGGAGAACTTACAAGATGCTTCAGCTAAACAGAAGCTTAAACTGAAATGAGCATCTACAAGCTCTAGCTTATCCTATTGGATAAGCTAGTAATGTCCATGTGAGCCCTTCCATGATTGGCTCACCTTCCAAAAGCTTTTAAGTCCAAAGTAGTTAAGGTTTTAAGCTGTTTTTAGGATTTAAGTAGATATTAAGACTGAATTAAGCTCTATCTTAGCTTAGAGACTAAGAGAGCTTATTGGGTAGCTTATGAACATTAGCTTATCATTTAAAGAGAAGCGAGAGCTTATGAAAGAAAACAAAAGAGGTTTTGACAGATTATTTAAGATTAAAACTGAATTTCATTAATATAAAACTTGATTACATAACTTGAAAGGAAAATTACAAAAAGCTTTAAAGGTAAATTACATAAGCTAGAAAATTAAGCTAAAATTCTAAAAAAAAACTAAAACTACTCCTGTGTGAGAGAGAAGTGAGGCTTTTATAGCTCTCGATGAATCCTTCTAGCCTTGCCTTGCAGCCCACAGCGCTCCCATCAATCATGACCATACATTAATCCAATCATTAGAGAATAGATTAGAGCCGTTAGATCACTTGCTAGTCACATGGATTGCCAAGCTGGCAATCCTTTGATGTGACGTCCTTATGCTAGTTATGTGAGTATATCTAGTGTAAAAATCATCATCTCTTGTGCTTCTTTGAGTCCACATGGCATTAGTGAGCCAATGAGGGTGCTTTATTTGACTAACCTGTCTTGCCATCTTGATGTTCTTCACTTGAATAGTCTAAATTAACCTTTCAAAGTAAAAGCCCCTTCGATCGACTGAGTGGTGTTTTGGGAAGAGACGATGAATAGTAAACCATGGTTGGTCGCCTTTTTTTCTAACTGAATTGGTAAAAACTTTTAAACTTTGGCCTTTTGTCAACGTTAGTTCCATTCTCATTGTTTAATAAAAGCATAGTGTAAAGGACTTTCATAAATGACAAAAATGGTCCTGTGTTTTAATAAAAAGGAAATGGCCTATAAATGGCTTTTGTTTTTGGGCCTTTTTTGGATCTAGGTGAGTTTTTTTATGGATAATGGCCCATTTAGACTTTAAGGACCATTTGTGTAAGTTTCTGAAACTTGAGGGACTAGATTTGTAACTTTGGATTTCTTCTAGTGTTGACTTTGAGAGTTGACCAAGGGTTGACTTTTCTGACTTTGGCTTCTGGCTCTTGCACACTCTTCCGTTCTCGTATCCATGTTTGCCCGTTTTAACGGTTTTCTTGTGATTTTTTATATATCCGTACCTGCACACACAAAACACAAAATTTTGCCATTTTTAGTCTGTTTTGGGTCATTTAAGGTCATTTTTGGTATAAACAGATATGTGTATTTTACACTTATCAATCGGTTCACACTGCAGTCAACTAGATCGGTTCACTCTGTAACAAACTAGTTCGGTTCACACTGTGGAAGACTAGATCGGTTTACACTAGAAAAACTAGATCGATTATATCACGAAATCCACTTTTTCAAAACTCAAAAAGATACGTTTTTGACGATTGTTTTCTGAAATTTTTTATACCAAAAGTGTTACTAAGTCTATATGGACAAGAAAAATGACAACTTTAAGGTTTTTAAGCCGAAAAATTTAAAATCAAGATTTTGACGTTTATAAAGCTAATGAACTCAAATGAAACAAAATAAGAGATTTTTCTCTGAATCTAAGCACACACACCTATATCTAAGGATATTAGTTCAAAGCTACCTATGTAGATGATCTTTTAGTGTGAATCTAAGCTTAGAAAAACAAGAAAAAATAAAAAATTCGAATGCTAATAAAGGAAAACTTACACTAGTAAGAGAGAGGGTTGGATGAACACTTAGAGAGAGAAAGTAAACATATATTAATGTGTGTAAAATGAGCAACCAACCACCTCTCCAAGGCATGGAGAGATGTTTATATACTTATAATGGATGGTGGGCTTGGGCTTGCATGGGTTTATCCATGGGCCTTTAGCTAACTAACTATGTAAGTTTCCAAAAATTACTTAACGAGCTAACGACAATTATCTATGGAAGCGACCGACACTTTCTTAGAAATTTCATATTCCTAACAGAAAGAGTAATAAGATAAGATTAGTTTAGTTATCCTCGTCGTGCTCCGAAAATAGAGTGTTGTGAGATGATGTATGGTAAATATGAATATGCGCTCATGGCATAAATGAATGATGGTATCATGTAAGGTAAAGTAATGTTTGATGATGTTTAGGACCTACGAGCTTATAGCACTACCTTGCCTAAAGAAATGTTCCAGTATTTATATAAATAACCCTTCTATAAATAATTGTAGAGCATGTGTGAAAGAATGTAAACACATCTATGTATATATATATATATATATATATATATATATATATATATATATATATATATATATATATATATATATATATATATATATATATATATATATATGTAAGACCCTCATAGTAATATACGTAATATAATATGAACACGTATATGAATCATGTAAGCATCTATTATGACCAACTAATGCAACAAACAGTGTATGTATGTCCTGTTAAAACCCTTTTGTATGATGCAATGTTTGTAAAACGGTTATAGTATAGGTAAAATGAAACCTAGTTCTCTATAACCTTGGCTCTGATTACCAATCTGTAACACCCCCAAAAATGGGTCACAGCGAAATATGTTTCCGGGAGCGTTACTTCATAATACCATTGCTAAAGTCATGAGAGAATGACCTCTAACTATGTCATTTGAAAAGAAATCTTGAATTATTTAGACTCCAATGCGCATCACATAAACCAAGCATCTAATTCACCTGAGAAAAACATGCTTAAAAAGTGTCAACATAAAGTTGGTGAGTTCATAGGTTTGTTTAAGTATAAATGTTGAACACAAGTTTTGTAAGGTATGTATGACTGTTTCAGTCCTTGTAGGTTCCCCAAAATTTATGTATGAATGTTGTAAATCAAAGAGTTATAAAGTATGCATGACCATTTCAATCCCCAAATAGTCATAAAAGCATAGGTATGAAGGTTATAAACCAAAGAATTGTAAAGTATGCATTACCATTTCAATCCCCAAATAGTCACAAAAAGTTAAGTATAGTTGGACCCCATTGTTCAAAGTATATATTGCCACTTTATTCAAGGCAACGTAAATATTCCTGTGTGTATAAAACAATGATTACGATTACTCTAAGTTTATAAAACTGCTGCGTAGACTCATATATATGCCACTTTATTCAAGGCACCATAATTATTCGTGTTCGTGTAAATGTTATGCTCCGACATGCTATAACGTTCGTTTGCCCGGTGATAGCTAATCACCCGAATGCAGCTGTCACACCCGAATAGATCTATTTCCTAACATTCGCGCTTACCCTTCGAGTAATTCACAGTTCAATCCACTTAAGCTAATCCGTAATCATTTGGGTAAAAGTAAAGTAATGTCCTTGTTTTCAAAAATAAGTGAAACAAGCAATGTATTTCGTCCCAAAATAAGTAATCGAGTATGTAGACCAGTTTGTAAAACGAATTGTAAATGCACATGTAATGAATTCAAACCAATCATGTAAATGAATTTGGTAACAAGCATGTTCTCACCCCAAAAGTTATAAAGTATATGTAAAACAAGTAAAACGTGGGGCTATAAACTCACCTTGAGTGAGTGAATCGATAATGCAAATCACTAACAGAAAATGCGTCACGAATACGCCCGAATGCAACTAATTAATTATAGGTCGTATGAGTACTAAGTACTTTGAATAACTAAGACCATATATAATTCTATATAGCTACATCACCATCTAATTGTATTTGTGAAATAAAATTTAAATCGCATTTGATAAATAATAACAATGTATTTGTACTCGTATAATCGTATGAATAGTTCAATCGTCTTTGTAAAATAATATTTATAAAGTTTAAAACCTGTATAAATATTATTTAAGTGATTCTAAAATGTTTCGCAAACTTTTTTATTAAACACGAACCAACACTATTCATGTCAGGAAATAGTGTATAAGTATAAAATAGTGCGTATCTTCTTCGTTTTAAGTCCGTTTTGTACGTTCTTTATGTTCACGCTTTTGTATTTAAGAGATGTATCAAAATATTACATTTTTATATTTTGAGTCCACTGGTGAACAGTACTTTTTACTGTTCATACACTTTTATAAATTTATTTTTTATAAACTTAATTATCGTAAATGTCGTATCTTATTCGTTTTAACCTCGATTTTAGTGATTCTTTCGAGCACATTTTCATAATTAAAAGTTCTATTTAATTAAACATTTTCCAAAAATAAAATACCTGATGTGAACAGTAACTTTTATAAAATTATTTTTATAAAAGTATTTATTATCGTAAAC